>OY986042.1:66089499-66099499 GCA_963920215.1 Nineta flava
CTATCAATCTATCTATCAATCTATCTATCAATCTATCTATCAATCTATCTATCAATCTATCTATCAATCTATCTATCAATCTATCTATCAATCTATCTATCAATCTATCTATCAATCTATCTATCAATCTATCTATCAATCTATCTATCAATCTATCTATCAATCTATCTATCAATCTATCTATCAATCTATCTATCAATCTATCTATCAATCTATCTATCAATCTATCTATCAATCTATCTATCAATCTATCTATCAATCTATCTATCAATCTATCTATCAATCTATCTATCAATCTATCTATCAATCTATCTATCAATCTATCTATCAATCTATCTATCAATCTATCTATCAATCTATCTATCAATCTATCTATCAATCTATCTATCAATCTATCTATCAATCTATCTATCAATCTATCTATCAATCTATCTATCAATCTATCTATCAATCTATCTATCAATCTATCTATCAATCTATCTATCAATCTATCTATCAATCTATCTATCAATCTATCTATCAATCTATCTATCAATCTATCTATCAATCTATCTATCAATCTATCTATCAATCTATCTATCAATCTATCTATCAATCTATCTATCAATCTATCTATCAATCTATCTATCAATCTATCTATCAATCTATCTATCAATCTATCTATCAATCTATCTATCAATCTATCTATCAATCTATCTATCAATCTATCTATCAATCTATCTATCAATCTATCTATCAATCTATCTATCAATCTATCTATCAATCTATCTATCAATCTATCTATCAATCTATCTATCAATCTATCTATCAATCTATCTATCAATCTATCTATCAATCTATCTATCAATCTATCTATCAATCTATCTATCAATCTATCTATCAATCTATCTATCAATCTATCTATCAATCTATCTATCAATCTATCTATCAATCTATCTATCAATCTATCTATCAATCTATCTATCAATCTATCTATCAATCTATCTATCAATCTATCTATCAATCTATCTATCAATCTATCTATCAATCTATCTATCAATCTATCTATCAATCTATCTATCAATCTATCTATCAATCTATCTATCAATCTATCTATCAATCTATCTATCAATCTATCTATCAATCTATCTATCAATCTATCTATCAATCTATCTATCAATCTATCTATCAATCTATCTATCAATCTATCTATCAATCTATCTATCAATCTATCTATCAATCTATCTATCAATCTATCTATCAATCTATCTATCAATCTATCTATCAATCTATCTATCAATCTATCTATCAATCTATCTATCAATCTATCTATCAATCTATCTATCAATCTATCTATCAATCTATCTATCAATCTATCTATCAATCTATCTATCAATCTATCTATCAATCTATCTATCAATCTATCTATCAATCTATCTATCAATCTATCTATCAATCTATCTATCAATCTATCTATCAATCTATCTATCAATCTATCTATCAATCTATCTATCAATCTATCTATCAATCTATCTATCAATCTATCTATCAATCTATCTATCAATCTATCTATCAATCTATCTATCAATCTATCTATCAATCTATCTATCAATCTATCTATCAATCTATCTATCAATCTATCTATCAATCTATCTATCAATCTATCTATCAATCTATCTATCAATCTATCTATCAATCTATCTATCAATCTATCTATCAATCTATCTATCAATCTATCTATCAATCTATCTATCAATCTATCTATCAATCTATCTATCAATCTATCTATCAATCTATCTATCAATCTATCTATCAATCTATCTATCAATCTATCTATCAATCTATCTATCAATCTATCTATCAATCTATCTATCAATCTATCTATCAATCTATCTATCAATCTATCTATCAATCTATCTATCAATCTATCTATCAATCTATCTATCAATCTATCTATCAATCTATCTATCAATCTATCTATCAATCTATCTATCAATCTATCTATCAATCTATCTATCAATCTATCTATCAATCTATCTATCAATCTATCTATCAATCTATCTATCAATCTATCTATCAATCTATCTATCAATCTATCTATCAATCTATCTATCAATCTATCTATCAATCTATCTATCAATCTATCTATCAATCTATCTATCAATCTATCTATCAATCTATCTATCAATCTATCTATCAATCTATCTATCAATCTATCTATCAATCTATCTATCAATCTATCTATCAATCTATCTATCAATCTATCTATCAATCTATCTATCAATCTATCTATCAATCTATCTATCAATCTATCTATCAATCTATCTATCAATCTATCTATCAATCTATCTATCAATCTATCTATCAATCTATCTATCAATCTATCTATCAATCTATCTATCAATCTATCTATCAATCTATCTATCAATCTATCTATCAATCTATCTATCAATCTATCTATCAATCTATCTATCAATCTATCTATCAATCTATCTATCAATCTATCTATCAATCTATCTATCAATCTATCTATCAATCTATCTATCAATCTATCTATCAATCTATCTATCAATCTATCTATCAATCTATCTATCAATCTATCTATCAATCTATCTATCAATCTATCTATCAATCTATCTATCAATCTATCTATCAATCTATCTATCAATCTATCTATCAATCTATCTATCAATCTATCTATCAATCTATCTATCAATCTATCTATCAATCTATCTATCAATCTATCTATCAATCTATCTATCAATCTATCTATCAATCTATCTATCAATCTATCTATCAATCTATCTATCAATCTATCTATCAATCTATCTATCAATCTATCTATCAATCTATCTATCAATCTATCTATCAATCTATCTATCAATCTATCTATCAATCTATCTATCAATCTATCTATCAATCTATCTATCAATCTATCTATCAATCTATCTATCAATCTATCTATCAATCTATCTATCAATCTATCTATCAATCTATCTATCAATCTATCTATCAATCTATCTATCAATCTATCTATCAATCTATCTATCAATCTATCTATCAATCTATCTATCAATCTATCTATCAATCTATCTATCAATCTATCTATCAATCTATCTATCAATCTATCTATCAATCTATCTATCAATCTATCTATCAATCTATCTATCAATCTATCTATCAATCTATCTATCAATCTATCTATCAATCTATCTATCAATCTATCTATCAATCTATCTATCAATCTATCTATCAATCTATCTATCAATCTATCTATCAATCTATCTATCAATCTATCTATCAATCTATCTATCAATCTATCTATCAATCTATCTATCAATCTATCTATCAATCTATCTATCAATCTATCTATCAATCTATCTATCAATCTATCTATCAATCTATCTATCAATCTATCTATCAATCTATCTATCAATCTATCTATCAATCTATCTATCAATCTATCTATCAATCTATCTATCAATCTATCTATCAATCTATCTATCAATCTATCTATCAATCTATCTATCAATCTATCTATCAATCTATCTATCAATCTATCTATCAATCTATCTATCAATCTATCTATCAATCTATCTATCAATCTATCTATCAATCTATCTATCAATCTATCTATCAATCTATCTATCAATCTATCTATCAATCTATCTATCAATCTATCTATCAATCTATCTATCAATCTATCTATCAATCTATCTATCAATCTATCTATCAATCTATCTATCAATCTATCTATCAATCTATCTATCAATCTATCTATCAATCTATCTATCAATCTATCTATCAATCTATCTATCAATCTATCTATCAATCTATCTATCAATCTATCTATCAATCTATCTATCAATCTATCTATCAATCTATCTATCAATCTATCTATCAATCTATCTATCAATCTATCTATCAATCTATCTATCAATCTATCTATCAATCTATCTATCAATCTATCTATCAATCTATCTATCAATCTATCTATCAATCTATCTATCAATCTATCTATCAATCTATCTATCAATCTATCTATCAATCTATCTATCAATCTATCTATCAATCTATCTATCAATCTATCTATCAATCTATCTATCAATCTATCTATCAATCTATCTATCAATCTATCTATCAATCTATCTATCAATCTATCTATCAATCTATCTATCAATCTATCTATCAATCTATCTATCAATCTATCTATCAATCTATCTATCAATCTATCTATCAATCTATCTATCAATCTATCTATCAATCTATCTATCAATCTATCTATCAATCTATCTATCAATCTATCTATCAATCTATCTATCAATCTATCTATCAATCTATCTATCAATCTATCTATCAATCTATCTATCAATCTATCTATCAATCTATCTATCAATCTATCTATCAATCTATCTATCAATCTATCTATCAATCTATCTATCAATCTATCTATCAATCTATCTATCAATCTATCTATCAATCTATCTATCAATCTATCTATCAATCTATCTATCAATCTATCTATCAATCTATCTATCAATCTATCTATCAATCTATCTATCAATCTATCTATCAATCTATCTATCAATCTATCTATCAATCTATCTATCAATCTATCTATCAATCTATCTATCAATCTATCTATCAATCTATCAATCTATCTATCAATCTATCTATCAATCTATCTATCAATCTATCTATCAATCTATCTATCAATCTATCTATCAATCTATCTATCAATCTATCTATCAATCTATCTATCAATCTATCTATCAATCTATCTATCAATCTATCTATCAATCTATCTATCAATCTATCTATCAATCTATCTATCAATCTATCTATCAATCTATCTATCAATCTATCTATCAATCTATCTATCAATCTATCTATCAATCTATCTATCAATCTATCTATCAATCTATCTATCAATCTATCTATCAATCTATCTATCAATCTATCTATCAATCTATCTATCAATCTATCTATCAATCTATCTATCAATCTATCTATCAATCTATCTATCAATCTATCTATCAATCTATCTATCAATCTATCTATCAATCTATCTATCAATCTATCTATCAATCTATCTATCAATCTATCTATCAATCTATCTATCAATCTATCTATCAATCTATCTATCAATCTATCTATCAATCTATCTATCAATCTATCTATCAATCTATCTATCAATCTATCTATCAATCTATCTATCAATCTATCTATCAATCTATCTATCAATCTATCTATCAATCTATCTATCAATCTATCTATCAATCTATCTATCAATCTATCTATCAATCTATCTATCAATCTATCTATCAATCTATCTATCAATCTATCTATCAATCTATCTATCAATCTATCTATCAATCTATCTATCAATCTATCTATCAATCTATCTATCAATCTATCTATCAATCTATCTATCAATCTATCTATCAATCTATCTATCAATCTATCTATCAATCTATCTATCAATCTATCTATCAATCTATCTATCAATCTATCTATCAATCTATCTATCAATCTATCTATCAATCTATCTATCAATCTATCTATCAATCTATCTATCAATCTATCTATCAATCTATCTATCAATCTATCTATCAATCTATCTATCAATCTATCTATCAATCTATCTATCAATCTATCTATCAATCTATCTATCAATCTATCTATCAATCTATCTATCAATCTATCTATCAATCTATCTATCAATCTATCTATCAATCTATCTATCAATCTATCTATCAATCTATCTATCAATCTATCTATCAATCTATCTATCAATCTATCTATCAATCTATCTATCAATCTATCTATCAATCTATCTATCAATCTATCTATCAATCTATCTATCAATCTATCTATCAATCTATCTATCAATCTATCTATCAATCTATCTATCAATCTATCTATCAATCTATCTATCAATCTATCTATCAATCTATCTATCAATCTATCTATCAATCTATCTATCAATCTATCTATCAATCTATCTATCAATCTATCTATCAATCTATCTATCAATCTATCTATCAATCTATCTATCAATCTATCTATCAATCTATCTATCAATCTATCTATCAATCTATCTATCAATCTATCTATCAATCTATCTATCAATCTATCTATCAATCTATCTATCAATCTATCTATCAATCTATCTATCAATCTATCTATCAATCTATCTATCAATCTATCTATCAATCTATCTATCAATCTATCTATCAATCTATCTATCAATCTATCTATCAATCTATCTATCAATCTATCTATCAATCTATCTATCAATCTATCTATCAATCTATCTATCAATCTATCTATCAATCTATCTATCAATCTATCTATCAATCTATCTATCAATCTATCTATCAATCTATCTATCAATCTATCTATCAATCTATCAATCTATCTATCATCTATCTATCAATCTATCTATCAATCTATCTATCAATCTATCTATCAATCTATCTATCAATCTATCTATCAATCTATCAATCTATCTATCAATCTATCTATCAATCTATCTATCAATCTATCTATCAATCTATCTATCAATCTATCTATCAATCTATCTATCAATCTATCTATCAATCTATCTATCAATCTATCTATCAATCTATCTATCAATCTATCTATCAATCTATCTATCAATCTATCTATCAATCTATCTATCAATCTATCTATCAATCTATCTATCAATCTATCTATCAATCTATCTATCAATCTATCTATCAATCTATCTATCAATCTATCTATCAATCTATCTATCAATCTATCTATCAATCTATCTATCAATCTATCTATCAATCTATCTATCAATCTATCTATCAATCTATCTATCAATCTATCTATCAATCTATCTATCAATCTATCTATCAATCTATCTATCAATCTATCTATCAATCTATCTATCAATCTATCTATCAATCTATCTATCAATCTATCTATCAATCTATCTATCAATCTATCTATCAATCTATCTATCAATCTATCAATCTATCAATCTATCTATCAATCTATCTATCAATCTATCTATCAATCTATCTATCAATCTATCTATCAATCTATCTATCAATCTATCTATCAATCTATCTATCAATCTATCTATCAATCTATCTATCAATCTATCTATCAATCTATCTATCAATCTATCTATCAATCTATCTATCAATCTATCTATCAATCTATCTATCAATCTATCTATCAATCTATCTATCAATCTATCTATCAATCTATCTATCAATCTATCTATCAATCTATCTATCAATCTATCTATCATCTATCTATCAATCTATCTATCAATCTATCTATCAATCTATCTATCAATCTATCTATCAATCTATCTATCAATCTATCTATCAATCTATCTATCAATCTATCTATCAATCTATCTATCAATCTATCTATCAATCTATCTATCAATCTATCTATCAATCTATCTATCAATCTATCTATCAATCTATCTATCAATCTATCTATCAATCTATCTATCAATCTATCTATCAATCTATCTATCAATCTATCTATCAATCTATCTATCAATCTATCTATCAATCTATCTATCAATCTATCTATCAATCTATCTATCAATCTATCTATCAATCTATCTATCAATCTATCTATCAATCTATCTATCAATCTATCTATCAATCTATCTATCAATCTATCTATCAATCTATCTATCAATCTATCTATCAATCTATCTATCAATCTATCTATCAATCTATCTATCAATCTATCTATCAATCTATCTATCAATCTATCTATCATCTATCTATCAATCTATCTATCAATCTATCTATCAATCTATCTATCAATCTATCTATCAATCTATCTATCAATCTATCTATCAATCTATCTATCAATCTATCTATCAATCTATCTATCAATCTATCTATCAATCTATCTATCAATCTATCTATCAATCTATCTATCAATCTATCTATCAAATCTATCTATCAATCTATCTATCAATCTATCTATCAATCTATCTATCAATCTATCTATCAATCTATCTATCAATCTATCTATCAATCTATCTATCAATCTATCTATCAATCTATCTATCAATCTATCTATCAATCTATCTATCAATCTATCTATCAATCTATCTATCAATCTATCTATCAATCTATCTATCAATCTATCTATCAATCTATCTATCAATCTATCTATCATCTATCTATCAATCTATCTATCAATCTATCTATCAATCTATCTATCAATCTATCTATCAATCTATCTATCAATCTATCTATCAATCTATCTATCAATCTATCTATCAATCTATCTATCAATCTATCTATCAATCTATCTATCAATCTATCTATCAATCTATCTATCAATCTATCTATCAATCTATCTATCAATCTATCTATCAATCTATCTATCAATCTATCTATCAATCTATCTATCAATCTATCTATCAATCTATCTATCAATCTATCTATCAATCTATCTATCAATCTATCTATCAATCTATCTATCAATCTATCTATCAATCTATCTATCAATCTATCTATCAATCTATCTATCAATCTATCTATCAATCTATCTATCAATCTATCTATCAATCTATCTATCAATCTATCTATCAATCTATCTATCAATCTATCTATCAATCTATCTATCAATCTATCTATCAATCTATCTATCAATCTATCTATCAATCTATCTATCAATCTATCTATCAATCTATCTATCAATCTATCTATCAATCTATCTATCAATCTATCTATCAATCTATCTATCAATCTATCAATCTATCAATCTATCAATCTATCAATCTATCAATCTATCAATCTATCAATCTATCAATCTATCAATCTATCAATCTATCAATCTATCAATCTATCAATCTATCAATCTATCAATCTATCTATCAATCTATCTATCAATCTATCTATCAATCTATCTATCAATCTATCTATCAATCTATCTATCAATCTATCTATCAATCTATCTATCAATCTATCTATCAATCTATCTATCAATCTATCTATCAATCTATCTATCAATCTATCTATCAATCTATCTATCAATCTATCTATCAATCTATCTATCAATCTATCTATCAATCTATCTATCAATCTATCTATCAATCTATCTATCAATCTATCTATCAATCTATCTATCATCTATCTATCAATCTATCTATCGATCTATCTATCAATCTATCTATCAATCTATCTATCAATCTATCTATCAATCTATCTATCAATCTATCTATCAATCTATCTATCAATCTATCTATCAATCTATCTATCAATCTATCTATCAATCTATCTATCAATCTATCTATCAATCTATCTATCAATCTATCTATCAATCTATCTATCAATCTATCTATCAATCTATCTATCAATCTATCTATCAATCTATCTATCAATCTATCTAGCAATCTATCTAGCAATCTATCTATCAATCTATCTATCAATCTATCTATCAATCTATCTATCAATCTATCTATCAATCTATCTATCAATCTATCTATCAATCTATCTATCAATCTATCTATCAATCTATCTATCAATCTATCTATCAATCTATCTATCAATCTATCTATCAATCTATCTATCAATCTATCTATCAATCTATCTATCAATCTATCTATCAATCTATCTATCAATCTATCTATCAATCTATCTATCAATCTATCTATCAATCTATTTATCAATCTATCTATCAATCTATCTATCAATCTATCTATCAATCTATCTATCAATCTATCTATCAATCTATCTATCAATCTATCTATCAATCTATCTATCAATCTATCTATCAATCTATCTATCAATCTATCTATCAATCTATCTATCAATCTATCTATCAATCTATCTATCAATCTATCTATCAATCTATCTATCAATCTATCTATCAATCTATCTATCAATCTATCTATCAATCTATCTATCAATCTATCTATCAATCTATCTATCAATCTATCTATCAATCTATCTATCAATCTATCTATCAATCTATCTATCAATCTATCTATCAATCTATCTAT
>OY986042.1:66104499-66129556 GCA_963920215.1 Nineta flava
TATCTTTCTATCTTTCTATCTTTCTATCTTTCTATCTTTCTATCTTTCTATCTTTCTATCTTTCTATCTTTCTATCTTTCTATCTTTCTATCTTTCTATCTTTCTATCTTTCTATCTTTCTATCTTTCTATCTTTCTATCTTTCTATCTTTCTATCTTTCTATCTTTCTATCTTTCTATCTTTCTATCTTTCTATCTTTCTATCTTTCTATCTTTCTATCTTTCTATCTTTCTATCTTTCTATCTTTCTATCTTTCTATCTTTCTATCTTTCTATCTTTCTATCTTTCTATCTTTCTATCTTTCTATCTTTCTATCTTTCTATCTTTCTATCTTTCTATCTTTCTATCTTTCTATCTTTCTATCTTTCTATCTTTCTATCTTTCTATCTTTCTATCTTTCTATCTTTCTATCTTTCTATCTTTCTATCTTTCTATCTTTCTATCTTTCTATCTTTCTATCTTTCTATCTTTCTATCTTTCTATCTTTCTATCTTTCTATCTTTCTATCTTTCTATCTTTCTATCTTTCTATCTTTCTATCTTTCTATCTTTCTATCTTTCTATCTTTCTATCTTTCTATCTTTCTATCTTTCTATCTTTCTATCTTTCTATCTTTCTATCTTTCTATCTTTCTATCTTTCTATCTTTCTATCTTTCTATCTTTCTATCTTTCTATCTTTCTATCTTTCTATCTTTCTATCTTTCTATCTTTCTATCTTTCTATCTTTCTATCTTTCTATCTTTCTATCTTTCTATCTTTCTATCTTTCTATCTTTCTATCTTTCTATCTTTCTATCTTTCTATCTTTCTATCTTTCTATCTTTCTATCTTTCTATCTTTCTATCTTTCTATCTTTCTATCTTTCTATCTTTCTATCTTTCTATCTTTCTATCTTTCTATCTTTCTATCTTTCTATCTTTCTATCTTTCTATCTTTCTATCTTTCTATCTTTCTATCTTTCTATCTTTCTATCTTTCTATCTTTCTATCTTTCTATCTTTCTATCTTTCTATCTTTCTATCTTTCTATCTTTCTATCTTTCTATCTTTCTATCTTTCTATCTTTCTATCTTTCTATCTTTCTATCTTTCTATCTTTCTATCTTTCTATCTTTCTATCTTTCTATCTTTCTATCTTTCTATCTTTCTATCTTTCTATCTTTCTATCTTTCTATCTTTCTATCTTTCTATCTTTCTATCTTTCTATCTTTCTATCTTTCTATCTTTCTATCTTTCTATCTTTCTATCTTTCTATCTTTCTATCTTTCTATCTTTCTATCTTTCTATCTTTCTATCTTTCTATCTTTCTATCTTTCTATCTTTCTATCTTTCTATCTTTCTATCTTTCTATCTTTCTATCTTTCTATCTTTCTATCTTTCTATCTTTCTATCTTTCTATCTTTCTATCTTTCTATCTTTCTATCTTTCTATCTTTCTATCTTTCTATCTTTCTATCTTTCTATCTTTCTATCTTTCTATCTTTCTATCTTTCTATCTTTCTATCTTTCTATCTTTCTATCTTTCTATCTTTCTATCTTTCTATCTTTCTATCTTTCTATCTTTCTATCTTTCTATCTTTCTATCTTTCTATCTTTCTATCTTTCTATCTTTCTATCTTTCTATCTTTCTATCTTTCTATCTTTCTATCTTTCTATCTTTCTATCTTTCTATCTTTCTATCTTTCTATCTTTCTATCTTTCTATCTTTCTATCTTTCTATCTTTCTATCTTTCTATCTTTCTATCTTTCTATCTTTCTATCTTTCTATCTTTCTATCTTTCTATCTTTCTATCTTTCTATCTTTCTATCTTTCTATCTTTCTATCTTTCTATCTTTCTATCTTTCTATCTTTCTATCTTTCTATCTTTCTATCTTTCTATCTTTCTATCTTTCTATCTTTCTATCTTTCTATCTTTCTATCTTTCTATCTTTCTATCTTTCTATCTTTCTATCTTTCTATCTTTCTATCTTTCTATCTTTCTATCTTTCTATCTTTCTATCTTTCTATCTTTCTATCTTTCTATCTTTCTATCTTTCTATCTTTCTATCTTTCTATCTTTCTATCTTTCTATCTTTCTATCTTTCTATCTTTCTATCTTTCTATCTTTCTATCTTTCTATCTTTCTATCTTTCTATCTTTCTATCTTTCTATCTTTCTATCTTTCTATCTTTCTATCTTTCTATCTTTCTATCTTTCTATCTTTCTATCTTTCTATCTTTCTATCTTTCTATCTTTCTATCTTTCTATCTTTCTATCTTTCTATCTTTCTATCTTTCTATCTTTCTATCTTTCTATCTTTCTATCTTTCTATCTTTCTATCTTTCTATCTTTCTATCTTTCTATCTTTCTATCTTTCTATCTTTCTATCTTTCTATCTTTCTATCTTTCTATCTTTCTATCTTTCTATCTTTCTATCTTTCTATCTTTCTATCTTTCTATCTTTCTATCTTTCTATCTTTCTATCTTTCTATCTTTCTATCTTTCTATCTTTCTATCTTTCTATCTTTCTATCTTTCTATCTTTCTATCTTTCTATCTTTCTATCTTTCTATCTTTCTATCTTTCTATCTTTCTATCTTTCTATCTTTCTATCTTTCTATCTTTCTATCTTTCTATCTTTCTATCTTTCTATCTTTCTATCTTTCTATCTTTCTATCTTTCTATCTTTCTATCTTTCTATCTTTCTATCTTTCTATCTTTCTATCTTTCTATCTTTCTATCTTTCTATCTTTCTATCTTTCTATCTTTCTATCTTTCTATCTTTCTATCTTTCTATCTTTCTATCTTTCTATCTTTCTATCTTTCTATCTTTCTATCTTTCTATCTTTCTATCTTTCTATCTTTCTATCTTTCTATCTTTCTATCTTTCTATCTTTCTATCTTTCTATCTTTCTATCTTTCTATCTTTCTATCTTTCTATCTTTCTATCTTTCTATCTTTCTATCTTTCTATCTTTCTATCTTTCTATCTTTCTATCTTTCTATCTTTCTATCTTTCTATCTTTCTATCTTTCTATCTTTCTATCTTTCTATCTTTCTATCTTTCTATCTTTCTATCTTTCTATCTTTCTATCTTTCTATCTTTCTATCTTTCTATCTTTCTATCTTTCTATCTTTCTATCTTTCTATCTTTCTATCTTTCTATCTTTCTATCTTTCTATCTTTCTATCTTTCTATCTTTCTATCTTTCTATCTTTCTATCTTTCTATCTTTCTATCTTTCTATCTTTCTATCTTTCTATCTTTCTATCTTTCTATCTTTCTATCTTTCTATCTTTCTATCTTTCTATCTTTCTATCTTTCTATCTTTCTATCTTTCTATCTTTCTATCTTTCTATCTTTCTATCTTTCTATCTTTCTATCTTTCTATCTTTCTATCTTTCTATCTTTCTATCTTTCTATCTTTCTATCTTTCTATCTTTCTATCTTTCTATCTTTCTATCTTTCTATCTTTCTATCTTTCTATCTTTCTATCTTTCTATCTTTCTATCTTTCTATCTTTCTATCTTTCTATCTTTCTATCTTTCTATCTTTCTATCTTTCTATCTTTCTATCTTTCTATCTTTCTATCTTTCTATCTTTCTATCTTTCTATCTTTCTATCTTTCTATCTTTCTATCTTTCTATCTTTCTATCTTTCTATCTTTCTATCTTTCTATCTTTCTATCTTTCTATCTTTCTATCTTTCTATCTTTCTATCTTTCTATCTTTCTATCTTTCTATCTTTCTATCTTTCTATCTTTCTATCTTTCTATCTTTCTATCTTTCTATCTTTCTATCTTTCTATCTTTCTATCTTTCTATCTTTCTATCTTTCTATCTTTCTATCTTTCTATCTTTCTATCTTTCTATCTTTCTATCTTTCTATCTTTCTATCTTTCTATCTTTCTATCTTTCTATCTTTCTATCTTTCTATCTTTCTATCTTTCTATCTTTCTATCTTTCTATCTTTCTATCTTTCTATCTTTCTATCTTTCTATCTTTCTATCTTTCTATCTTTCTATCTTTCTATCTTTCTATCTTTCTATCTTTCTATCTTTCTATCTTTCTATCTTTCTATCTTTCTATCTTTCTATCTTTCTATCTTTCTATCTTTCTATCTTTCTATCTTTCTATCTTTCTATCTTTCTATCTTTCTATCTTTCTATCTTTCTATCTTTCTATCTTTCTATCTTTCTATCTTTCTATCTTTCTATCTTTCTATCTTTCTATCTTTCTATCTTTCTATCTTTCTATCTTTCTATCTTTCTATCTTTCTATCTTTCTATCTTTCTATCTTTCTATCTTTCTATCTTTCTATCTTTCTATCTTTCTATCTTTCTATCTTTCTATCTTTCTATCTTTCTATCTTTCTATCTTTCTATCTTTCTATCTTTCTATCTTTCTATCTTTCTATCTTTCTATCTTTCTATCTTTCTATCTTTCTATCTTTCTATCTTTCTATCTTTCTATCTTTCTATCTTTCTATCTTTCTATCTTTCTATCTTTCTATCTTTCTATCTTTCTATCTTTCTATCTTTCTATCTTTCTATCTTTCTATCTTTCTATCTTTCTATCTTTCTATCTTTCTATCTTTCTATCTTTCTATCTTTCTATCTTTCTATCTTTCTATCTTTCTATCTTTCTATCTTTCTATCTTTCTATCTTTCTATCTTTCTATCTTTCTATCTTTCTATCTTTCTATCTTTCTATCTTTCTATCTTTCTATCTTTCTATCTTTCTATCTTTCTATCTTTCTATCTTTCTATCTTTCTATCTTTCTATCTTTCTATCTTTCTATCTTTCTATCTTTCTATCTTTCTATCTTTCTATCTTTCTATCTTTCTATCTTTCTATCTTTCTATCTTTCTATCTTTCTATCTTTCTATCTTTCTATCTTTCTATCTTTCTATCTTTCTATCTTTCTATCTTTCTATCTTTCTATCTTTCTATCTTTCTATCTTTCTATCTTTCTATCTTTCTATCTTTCTATCTTTCTATCTTTCTATCTTTCTATCTTTCTATCTTTCTATCTTTCTATCTTTCTATCTTTCTATCTTTCTATCTTTCTATCTTTCTATCTTTCTATCTTTCTATCTTTCTATCTTTCTATCTTTCTATCTTTCTATCTTTCTATCTTTCTATCTTTCTATCTTTCTATCTTTCTATCTTTCTATCTTTCTATCTTTCTATCTTTCTATCTTTCTATCTTTCTATCTTTCTATCTTTCTATCTTTCTATCTTTCTATCTTTCTATCTTTCTATCTTTCTATCTTTCTATCTTTCTATCTTTCTATCTTTCTATCTTTCTATCTTTCTATCTTTCTATCTTTCTATCTTTCTATCTTTCTATCTTTCTATCTTTCTATCTTTCTATCTTTCTATCTTTCTATCTTTCTATCTTTCTATCTTTCTATCTTTCTATCTTTCTATCTTTCTATCTTTCTATCTTTCTATCTTTCTATCTTTCTATCTTTCTATCTTTCTATCTTTCTATCTTTCTATCTTTCTATCTTTCTATCTTTCTATCTTTCTATCTTTCTATCTTTCTATCTTTCTATCTTTCTATCTTTCTATCTTTCTATCTTTCTATCTTTCTATCTTTCTATCTTTCTATCTTTCTATCTTTCTATCTTTCTATCTTTCTATCTTTCTATCTTTCTATCTTTCTATCTTTCTATCTTTCTATCTTTCTATCTTTCTATCTTTCTATCTTTCTATCTTTCTATCTTTCTATCTTTCTATCTTTCTATCTTTCTATCTTTCTATCTTTCTATCTTTCTATCTTTCTATCTTTCTATCTTTCTATCTTTCTATCTTTCTATCTTTCTATCTTTCTATCTTTCTATCTTTCTATCTTTCTATCTTTCTATCTTTCTATCTTTCTATCTTTCTATCTTTCTATCTTTCTATCTTTCTATCTTTCTATCTTTCTATCTTTCTATCTTTCTATCTTTCTATCTTTCTATCTTTCTATCTTTCTATCTTTCTATCTTTCTATCTTTCTATCTTTCTATCTTTCTATCTTTCTATCTTTCTATCTTTCTATCTTTCTATCTTTCTATCTTTCTATCTTTCTATCTTTCTATCTTTCTATCTTTCTATCTTTCTATCTTTCTATCTTTCTATCTTTCTATCTTTCTATCTTTCTATCTTTCTATCTTTCTATCTTTCTATCTTTCTATCTTTCTATCTTTCTATCTTTCTATCTTTCTATCTTTCTATCTTTCTATCTTTCTATCTTTCTATCTTTCTATCTTTCTATCTTTCTATCTTTCTATCTTTCTATCTTTCTATCTTTCTATCTTTCTATCTTTCTATCTTTCTATCTTTCTATCTTTCTATCTTTCTATCTTTCTATCTTTCTATCTTTCTATCTTTCTATCTTTCTATCTTTCTATCTTTCTATCTTTCTATCTTTCTATCTTTCTATCTTTCTATCTTTCTATCTTTCTATCTTTCTATCTTTCTATCTTTCTATCTTTCTATCTTTCTATCTTTCTATCTTTCTATCTTTCTATCTTTCTATCTTTCTATCTTTCTATCTTTCTATCTTTCTATCTTTCTATCTTTCTATCTTTCTATCTTTCTATCTTTCTATCTTTCTATCTTTCTATCTTTCTATCTTTCTATCTTTCTATCTTTCTATCTTTCTATCTTTCTATCTTTCTATCTTTCTATCTTTCTATCTTTCTATCTTTCTATCTTTCTATCTTTCTATCTTTCTATCTTTCTATCTTTCTATCTTTCTATCTTTCTATCTTTCTATCTTTCTATCTTTCTATCTTTCTATCTTTCTATCTTTCTATCTTTCTATCTTTCTATCTTTCTATCTTTCTATCTTTCTATCTTTCTATCTTTCTATCTTTCTATCTTTCTATCTTTCTATCTTTCTATCTTTCTATCTTTCTATCTTTCTATCTTTCTATCTTTCTATCTTTCTATCTTTCTATCTTTCTATCTTTCTATCTTTCTATCTTTCTATCTTTCTATCTTTCTATCTTTCTATCTTTCTATCTTTCTATCTTTCTATCTTTCTATCTTTCTATCTTTCTATCTTTCTATCTTTCTATCTTTCTATCTTTCTATCTTTCTATCTTTCTATCTTTCTATCTTTCTATCTTTCTATCTTTCTATCTTTCTATCTTTCTATCTTTCTATCTTTCTATCTTTCTATCTTTCTATCTTTCTATCTTTCTATCTTTCTATCTTTCTATCTTTCTATCTTTCTATCTTTCTATCTTTCTATCTTTCTATCTTTCTATCTTTCTATCTTTCTATCTTTCTATCTTTCTATCTTTCTATCTTTCTATCTTTCTATCTTTCTATCTTTCTATCTTTCTATCTTTCTATCTTTCTATCTTTCTATCTTTCTATCTTTCTATCTTTCTATCTTTCTATCTTTCTATCTTTCTATCTTTCTATCTTTCTATCTTTCTATCTTTCTATCTTTCTATCTTTCTATCTTTCTATCTTTCTATCTTTCTATCTTTCTATCTTTCTATCTTTCTATCTTTCTATCTTTCTATCTTTCTATCTTTCTATCTTTCTATCTTTCTATCTTTCTATCTTTCTATCTTTCTATCTTTCTATCTTTCTATCTTTCTATCTTTCTATCTTTCTATCTTTCTATCTTTCTATCTTTCTATCTTTCTATCTTTCTATCTTTCTATCTTTCTATCTTTCTATCTTTCTATCTTTCTATCTTTCTATCTTTCTATCTTTCTATCTTTCTATCTTTCTATCTTTCTATCTTTCTATCTTTCTATCTTTCTATCTTTCTATCTTTCTATCTTTCTATCTTTCTATCTTTCTATCTTTCTATCTTTCTATCTTTCTATCTTTCTATCTTTCTATCTTTCTATCTTTCTATCTTTCTATCTTTCTATCTTTCTATCTTTCTATCTTTCTATCTTTCTATCTTTCTATCTTTCTATCTTTCTATCTTTCTATCTTTCTATCTTTCTATCTTTCTATCTTTCTATCTTTCTATCTTTCTATCTTTCTATCTTTCTATCTTTCTATCTTTCTATCTTTCTATCTTTCTATCTTTCTATCTTTCTATCTTTCTATCTTTCTATCTTTCTATCTTTCTATCTTTCTATCTTTCTATCTTTCTATCTTTCTATCTTTCTATCTTTCTATCTTTCTATCTTTCTATCTTTCTATCTTTCTATCTTTCTATCTTTCTATCTTTCTATCTTTCTATCTTTCTATCTTTCTATCTTTCTATCTTTCTATCTTTCTATCTTTCTATCTTTCTATCTTTCTATCTTTCTATCTTTCTATCTTTCTATCTTTCTATCTTTCTATCTTTCTATCTTTCTATCTTTCTATCTTTCTATCTTTCTATCTTTCTATCTTTCTATCTTTCTATCTTTCTATCTTTCTATCTTTCTATCTTTCTATCTTTCTATCTTTCTATCTTTCTATCTTTCTATCTTTCTATCTTTCTATCTTTCTATCTTTCTATCTTTCTATCTTTCTATCTTTCTATCTTTCTATCTTTCTATCTTTCTATCTTTCTATCTTTCTATCTTTCTATCTTTCTATCTTTCTATCTTTCTATCTTTCTATCTTTCTATCTTTCTATCTTTCTATCTTTCTATCTTTCTATCTTTCTATCTTTCTATCTTTCTATCTTTCTATCTTTCTATCTTTCTATCTTTCTATCTTTCTATCTTTCTATCTTTCTATCTTTCTATCTTTCTATCTTTCTATCTTTCTATCTTTCTATCTTTCTATCTTTCTATCTTTCTATCTTTCTATCTTTCTATCTTTCTATCTTTCTATCTTTCTATCTTTCTATCTTTCTATCTTTCTATCTTTCTATCTTTCTATCTTTCTATCTTTCTATCTTTCTATCTTTCTATCTTTCTATCTTTCTATCTTTCTATCTTTCTATCTTTCTATCTTTCTATCTTTCTATCTTTCTATCTTTCTATCTTTCTATCTTTCTATCTTTCTATCTTTCTATCTTTCTATCTTTCTATCTTTCTATCTTTCTATCTTTCTATCTTTCTATCTTTCTATCTTTCTATCTTTCTATCTTTCTATCTTTCTATCTTTCTATCTTTCTATCTTTCTATCTTTCTATCTTTCTATCTTTCTATCTTTCTATCTTTCTATCTTTCTATCTTTCTATCTTTCTATCTTTCTATCTTTCTATCTTTCTATCTTTCTATCTTTCTATCTTTCTATCTTTCTATCTTTCTATCTTTCTATCTTTCTATCTTTCTATCTTTCTATCTTTCTATCTTTCTATCTTTCTATCTTTCTATCTTTCTATCTTTCTATCTTTCTATCTTTCTATCTTTCTATCTTTCTATCTTTCTATCTTTCTATCTTTCTATCTTTCTATCTTTCTATCTTTCTATCTTTCTATCTTTCTATCTTTCTATCTTTCTATCTTTCTATCTTTCTATCTTTCTATCTTTCTATCTTTCTATCTTTCTATCTTTCTATCTTTCTATCTTTCTATCTTTCTATCTTTCTATCTTTCTATCTTTCTATCTTTCTATCTTTCTATCTTTCTATCTTTCTATCTTTCTATCTTTCTATCTTTCTATCTTTCTATCTTTCTATCTTTCTATCTTTCTATCTTTCTATCTTTCTATCTTTCTATCTTTCTATCTTTCTATCTTTCTATCTTTCTATCTTTCTATCTTTCTATCTTTCTATCTTTCTATCTTTCTATCTTTCTATCTTTCTATCTTTCTATCTTTCTATCTTTCTATCTTTCTATCTTTCTATCTTTCTATCTTTCTATCTTTCTATCTTTCTATCTTTCTATCTTTCTATCTTTCTATCTTTCTATCTTTCTATCTTTCTATCTTTCTATCTTTCTATCTTTCTATCTTTCTATCTTTCTATCTTTCTATCTTTCTATCTTTCTATCTTTCTATCTTTCTATCTTTCTATCTTTCTATCTTTCTATCTTTCTATCTTTCTATCTTTCTATCTTTCTATCTTTCTATCTTTCTATCTTTCTATCTTTCTATCTTTCTATCTTTCTATCTTTCTATCTTTCTATCTTTCTATCTTTCTATCTTTCTATCTTTCTATCTTTCTATCTTTCTATCTTTCTATCTTTCTATCTTTCTATCTTTCTATCTTTCTATCTTTCTATCTTTCTATCTTTCTATCTTTCTATCTTTCTATCTTTCTATCTTTCTATCTTTCTATCTTTCTATCTTTCTATCTTTCTATCTTTCTATCTTTCTATCTTTCTATCTTTCTATCTTTCTATCTTTCTATCTTTCTATCTTTCTATCTTTCTATCTTTCTATCTTTCTATCTTTCTATCTTTCTATCTTTCTATCTTTCTATCTTTCTATCTTTCTATCTTTCTATCTTTCTATCTTTCTATCTTTCTATCTTTCTATCTTTCTATCTTTCTATCTTTCTATCTTTCTATCTTTCTATCTTTCTATCTTTCTATCTTTCTATCTTTCTATCTTTCTATCTTTCTATCTTTCTATCTTTCTATCTTTCTATCTTTCTATCTTTCTATCTTTCTATCTTTCTATCTTTCTATCTTTCTATCTTTCTATCTTTCTATCTTTCTATCTTTCTATCTTTCTATCTTTCTATCTTTCTATCTTTCTATCTTTCTATCTTTCTATCTTTCTATCTTTCTATCTTTCTATCTTTCTATCTTTCTATCTTTCTATCTTTCTATCTTTCTATCTTTCTATCTTTCTATCTTTCTATCTTTCTATCTTTCTATCTTTCTATCTTTCTATCTTTCTATCTTTCTATCTTTCTTCTTTCTATCTTTCTATCTTTCTATCTTTCTATCTTTCTATCTTTCTATCTTTCTATCTTTCTATCTTTCTATCTTTCTATCTTTCTATCTTTCTATCTTTCTATCTTTCTATCTTTCTATCTTTCTATCTTTCTATCTTTCTATCTTTCTATCTTTCTATCTTTCTATCTTTCTATCTTTCTATCTTTCTATCTTTCTATCTTTCTATCTTTCTATCTTTCTATCTTTCTATCTTTCTATCTTTCTATCTTTCTATCTTTCTATCTTTCTATCTTTCTATCTTTCTATCTTTCTATCTTTCTATCTTTCTATCTTTCTATCTTTCTATCTTTCTATCTTTCTATCTTTCTATCTTTCTATCTTTCTATCTTTCTATCTTTCTATCTTTCTATCTTTCTATCTTTCTATCTTTCTATCTTTCTATCTTTCTATCTTTCTATCTTTCTATCTTTCTATCTTTCTATCTTTCTATCTTTCTATCTTTCTATCTTTCTATCTTTCTATCTTTCTATCTTTCTATCTTTCTATCTTTCTATCTTTCTATCTTTCTATCTTTCTATCTTTCTATCTTTCTATCTTTCTATCTTTCTATCTTTCTATCTTTCTATCTTTCTATCTTTCTATCTTTCTATCTTTCTATCTTTCTATCTTTCTATCTTTCTATCTTTCTATCTTTCTATCTTTCTATCTTTCTATCTTTCTATCTTTCTATCTTTCTATCTTTCTATCTTTCTATCTTTCTATCTTTCTATCTTTCTATCTTTCTATCTTTCTATCTTTCTATCTTTCTATCTTTCTATCTTTCTATCTTTCTATCTTTCTATCTTTCTATCTTTCTATCTTTCTATCTTTCTATCTTTCTATCTTTCTATCTTTCTATCTTTCTATCTTTCTATCTTTCTATCTTTCTATCTTTCTATCTTTCTATCTTTCTATCTTTCTATCTTTCTATCTTTCTATCTTTCTATCTTTCTATCTTTCTATCTTTCTATCTTTCTATCTTTCTATCTTTCTATCTTTCTATCTTTCTATCTTTCTATCTTTCTATCTTTCTATCTTTCTATCTTTCTATCTTTCTATCTTTCTATCTTTCTATCTTTCTATCTTTCTATCTTTCTATCTTTCTATCTTTCTATCTTTCTATCTTTCTATCTTTCTATCTTTCTATCTTCTATCTTTCTATCTTTCTATCTTTCTATCTTTCTATCTTTCTATCTTTCTATCTTTCTATCTTTCTATCTTTCTATCTTTCTATCTTTCCATCTTTCCATCTTTCCATCTTTCCATCTTTCCATCTTTCTATCTTTCTATCTTTCTATCTTTCTATCTTTCTATCTTTCTATCTTTCTATCTTTCTATCTTTCTATCTTTCTATCTATTTATAGCCAACTGTCAATCTGTGTAGACGTGATTCAGAAGAGCTGCTAAAAATTGTTATAAAATTGTAGTAAAAAGTTGAATCGTGCAAAGCAAATATAATAACAAGTGTTTCTAGAAATATTTTCTTGTGATATTAACTGTGTAGTGATATTTAAAGTGAAAAAAATCTTTAAAAAAAAACTTCAAAACATTTGAAACAATAAAATAAGGTTATTTTACCCCATTTTAATATTATTCACAATAATAGAATATTAAGCACATAAAATACTCACAGTTTTTTGTATTAATTGCAAGCAGATGGTCGAGTGGTTATAATATCGGACTATAAAAACAAACAGTAACAATTGAGTTCGAAGCCTAGCAAAGGCATCTAAAATTTTTTTTTTTTTTTTTTGTTTATCATTTATCTTGTTGTCTTGCTATTCACAAAGTGTTTGTGACGTTTGTGACGTATCTTAGTGTTAAAAAAACAGAACAACATTAGTATTGATTAGCTTTCGATCAAGTTTTTCATTCAAGTTCTTTCATCTCTTGCTTAATTTCTTGCAGAATTATTACTAATTACAATTAGAAGAATGGATATGGAAAAATTAGTAATAATCCTGCAAGAAATTAAGCAAGAGATGAAAGACGAAATTAAGAACTTGAATGAAAAACTTGATCGAAAGCTACAAATAGTGGGTGATGAGTTTAGTGCAGTAATGAGTAAACTAAAAATTCAAGAAGAAAAAAACAAATTCATAGAAAAAGAACTTTTAAAAAATAATATACATGGGATTAAACAGCATGAAAAAAACTATTATGAACTGGAAGAAACAGTAGTTCGTCTATTTAGAGAAAGATTAATGCTGGACTTTTCGGTGGAAGACATAGATTTTATTCATAGAATTGGTTCAAAAAACAAAAATAATAGCCTATTGTAGTTCGTTTGTTAGCATTTTGCAAAAAAATTTTGATAATGCAAAACAAGAAGAGGCTTAATAACAGCGAAATTTATATCACAGAGGATCTCCCAGAACATGTAAGGCAAACTAGAAAAACAATGATGCCTTTTTTGAACAAATTCAGAGAAGAGGGTAAAAAAGTATTTTTTAGGCAAGATGAATTAGTAGTTGATGGAAAAGTTTTTCGAATCAACTCACAAATAGAGAATAGAAATACCGAACAAATTCTGGAACAAAATGGTACAAAAGAAGTTAGACATTTCAAAGAACAAAAGCCAAATATAGAAACGAAACAAGAGGTATCAAGCATTGGGACTAAAAACAAGCGACAAGATAGTAACGAAGAAGATGAACAGGGAACAACAGAACTGGGAACAACAACGGCGACAGAAAACAAAATTGTACAGAAGAATAAGCTAACAAAGAAAGATACCGAACCTCGAGAAAATCGGCTAATAAGCTCTTTTTTGGTACGAAAAGTATCTACGTCCGACATAGAACCGTTTCGCAAGGACATTCAGAAGACGAAGATATAAGCCAAGCAGTGTCAAACAGATTGACAAAACCGGTGACAATTGGAAATGAATCAAGGATAACAAATACTGGAAACAAAAATCGAACAAACAAATCAGATTATGTACCGAAAATCGAGTCGGTAGGAAATGGCAAACTGCCGACTAAATCTGCTCAGGAAAACTATGCTTTTTTACTAAATACTGAAACTAAAAATGAAAACATTGATATGAACGATAATAAAAATAATACAAACAAGAAAATAAAAAAATAAAAAACTTATAAAGAAATCAATATCGGAACATGGAACGTTAGAACATTATACCAACCAGGAAAGCTCCAAAATGTCATCAGAGAGATGAACAAAATGAAAATTGATATTCTAGGAATAGCCGAAGCGAGGTTAACAGGAATTGGGAAATTCGAGTCAGAAAACTATTGTATTCTTTATTCGGGAGGGGAGACATATGATTATGGTGTTGGTTTTATCTTTAACCAGAAAATGATTAAAAAGATAAAGGACTATTGGTTGATATCCGATAGAGTATTAGCGGTGAAAATAAAGACTACACCGTATGATTTGGTCATAATCCAAGTGTATGCTCCGACATCAGACAGTGATGAATTGCACCTCGGCCAATTTTATGAACAACTAGAAATAGCATATAACGTCGTTAAGTCGCAGGATATTGTGGTAGTAATGGGGGACTTGAATGCTAAAGTAGGAAATATGAGAGATGGGCAAACTGTGGGACCTTTTGGGTTAGGAAAGCAAAATGAAAGAGGGCAACGGTGGATTGAATGGTGCAAAATGAAAAACCATACGATATGCAATACGTGGTTTAAGTTTTTCTATCTTTCTATCTTTCTATCTTTCTATCTTTCTATCTTTCTATCTTTCTATCTTTCTATCTTTCTATCTTTCTATCTTTCTATCTTTCTATCTTTCTATCTTTCTATCTTTCTATCTTTCTATCTTTCTATCTTTCTATCTTTCTATCTTTCTATCTTTCTATCTTTCTATCTTTCTATCTTTCTATCTTTCTATCTTTCTATCTTTCTATCTTTCTATCTTTCTATCTTTCTATCTTTCTATCTTTCTATCTTTCTATCTTTCTATCTTTCTATCTTTCTATCTTTCTATCTTTCTATCTTTCTATCTTTCTATCTTTCTATCTTTCTATCTTTCTATCTTTCTATCTTTCTATCTTTCTATCTTTCTATCTTTCTATCTTTCTATCTTTCTATCTTTCTATCTTTCTATCTTTCTATCTTTCTATCTTTCTATCTTTCTATCTTTCTATCTTTCTATCTTTCTATCTTTCTATCTTTCTATCTTTCTATCTTTCTATCTTTCTATCTTTCTATCTTTCTATCTTTCTATCTTTCTATCTTTCTATCTTTCTATCTTTCTATCTTTCTATCTTTCTATCTTTCTATCTTTCTATCTTTCTATCTTTCTATCTTTCTATCTTTCTATCTTTCTATCTTTCTATCTTTCTATCTTTCTATCTTTCTATCTTTCTATCTTTCTATCTTTCTATCTTTCTATCTTTCTATCTTTCTATCTTTCTATCTTTCTATCTTTCTATCTTTCTATCTTTCTATCTTTCTATCTTTCTATCTTTCTATCTTTCTATCTTTCTATCTTTCTATCTTTCTATCTTTCTATCTTTCTATCTTTCTATCTTTCTATCTTTCTATCTTTCTATCTTTCTATCTTTCTATCTTTCTATCTTTCTATCTTTCTATCTTTCTATCTTTCTATCTTTCTATCTTTCTATCTTTCTATCTTTCTATCTTTCTATCTTTCTATCTTTCTATCTTTCTATCTTTCTATCTTTCTATCTTTCTATCTTTCTATCTTTCTATCTTTCTATCTTTCTATCTTTCTATCTTTCTATCTTTCTATCTTTCTATCTTTCTATCTTTCTATCTTTCTATCTTTCTATCTTTCTATCTTTCTATCTTTCTATCTTTCTATCTTTCTATCTTTCTATCTTTCTATCTTTCTATCTTTCTATCTTTCTATCTTTCTATCTTTCTATCTTTCTATCTTTCTATCTTTCTATCTTTCTATCTTTCTATCTTTCTATCTTTCTATCTTTCTATCTTTCTATCTTTCTATCTTTCTATCTTTCTATCTTTCTATCTTTCTATCTTTCTATCTTTCTATCTTTCTATCTTTCTATCTTTCTATCTTTCTATCTTTCTATCTTTCTATCTTTCTATCTTTCTATCTTTCTATCTTTCTATCTTTCTATCTTTCTATCTTTCTATCTTTCTATCTTTCTATCTTTCTATCTTTCTATCTTTCTATCTTTCTATCTTTCTATCTTTCTATCTTTCTATCTTTCTATCTTTCTATCTTTCTATCTTTCTATCTTTCTATCTTTCTATCTTTCTATCTTTCTATCTTTCTATCTTTCTATCTTTCTATCTTTCTATCTTTCTATCTTTCTATCTTTCTATCTTTCTATCTTTCTATCTTTCTATCTTTCTATCTTTCTATCTTTCTATCTTTCTATCTTTCTATCTTTCTATCTTTCTATCTTTCTATCTTTCTATCTTTCTATCTTTCTATCTTTCTATCTTTCTATCTTTCTATCTTTCTATCTTTCTATCTTTCTATCTTTCTATCTTTCTATCTTTCTATCTTTCTATCTTTCTATCTTTCTATCTTTCTATCTTTCTATCTTTCTATCTTTCTATCTTTCTATCTTTCTATCTTTCTATCTTTCTATCTTTCTATCTTTCTATCTTTCTATCTTTCTATCTTTCTATCTTTCTATCTTTCTATCTTTCTATCTTTCTATCTTTCTATCTTTCTATCTTTCTATCTTTCTATCTTTCTATCTTTCTATCTTTCTATCTTTCTATCTTTCTATCTTTCTATCTTTCTATCTTTCTATCTTTCTATCTTTCTATCTTTCTATCTTTCTATCTTTCTATCTTTCTATCTTTCTATCTTTCTATCTTTCTATCTTTCTATCTTTCTATCTTTCTATCTTTCTATCTTTCTATCTTTCTATCTTTCTATCTTTCTATCTTTCTATCTTTCTATCTTTCTATCTTTCTATCTTTCTATCTTTCTATCTTTCTATCTTTCTATCTTTCTATCTTTCTATCTTTCTATCTTTCTATCTTTCTATCTTTCTATCTTTCTATCTTTCTATCTTTCTATCTTTCTATCTTTCTATCTTTCTATCTTTCTATCTTTCTATCTTTCTATCTTTCTATCTTTCTATCTTTCTATCTTTCTATCTTTCTATCTTTCTATCTTTCTATCTTTCTATCTTTCTATCTTTCTATCTTTCTATCTTTCTATCTTTCTATCTTTCTATCTTTCTATCTTTCTATCTTTCTATCTTTCTATCTTTCTATCTTTCTATCTTTCTATCTTTCTATCTTTCTATCTTTCTATCTTTCTATCTTTCTATCTTTCTATCTTTCTATCTTTCTATCTTTCTATCTTTCTATCTTTCTATCTTTCTATCTTTCTATCTTTCTATCTTTCTATCTTTCTATCTTTCTATCTTTCTATCTTTCTATCTTTCTATCTTTCTATCTTTCTATCTTTCTATCTTTCTATCTTTCTATCTTTCTATCTTTCTATCTTTCTATCTTTCTATCTTTCTATCTTTCTATCTTTCTATCTTTCTATCTTTCTATCTTTCTATCTTTCTATCTTTCTATCTTTCTATCTTTCTATCTTTCTATCTTTCTATCTTTCTATCTTTCTATCTTTCTATCTTTCTATCTTTCTATCTTTCTATCTTTCTATCTTTCTATCTTTCTATCTTTCTATCTTTCTATCTTTCTATCTTTCTATCTTTCTATCTTTCTATCTTTCTATCTTTCTATCTTTCTATCTTTCTATCTTTCTATCTTTCTATCTTTCTATCTTTCTATCTTTCTATCTTTCTATCTTTCTATCTTTCTATCTTTCTATCTTTCTATCTTTCTATCTTTCTATCTTTCTATCTTTCTATCTTTCTATCTTTCTATCTTTCTATCTTTCTATCTTTCTATCTTTCTATCTTTCTATCTTTCTATCTTTCTATCTTTCTATCTTTCTATCTTTCTATCTTTCTATCTTTCTATCTTTCTATCTTTCTATCTTTCTATCTTTCTATCTTTCTATCTTTCTATCTTTCTATCTTTCTATCTTTCTATCTTTCTATCTTTCTATCTTTCTATCTTTCTATCTTTCTATCTTTCTATCTTTCTATCTTTCTATCTTTCTATCTTTCTATCTTTCTATCTTTCTATCTTTCTATCTTTCTATCTTTCTATCTTTCTATCTTTCTATCTTTCTATCTTTCTATCTTTCTATCTTTCTATCTTTCTATCTTTCTATCTTTCTATCTTTCTATCTTTCTATCTTTCTATCTTTCTATCTTTCTATCTTTCTATCTTTCTATCTTTCTATCTTTCTATCTTTCTATCTTTCTATCTTTCTATCTTTCTATCTTTCTATCTTTCTATCTTTCTATCTTTCTATCTTTCTATCTTTCTATCTTTCTATCTTTCTATCTTTCTATCTTTCTATCTTTCTATCTTTCTATCTTTCTATCTTTCTATCTTTCTATCTTTCTATCTTTCTATCTTTCTATCTTTCTATCTTTCTATCTTTCTATCTTTCTATCTTTCTATCTTTCTATCTTTCTATCTTTCTATCTTTCTATCTTTCTATCTTTCTATCTTTCTATCTTTCTATCTTTCTATCTTTCTATCTTTCTATCTTTCTATCTTTCTATCTTTCTATCTTTCTATCTTTCTATCTTTCTATCTTTCTATCTTTCTATCTTTCTATCTTTCTATCTTTCTATCTTTCTATCTTTCTATCTTTCTATCTTTCTATCTTTCTATCTTTCTATCTTTCTATCTTTCTATCTTTCTATCTTTCTATCTTTCTATCTTTCTATCTTTCTATCTTTCTATCTTTCTATCTTTCTATCTTTCTATCTTTCTATCTTTCTATCTTTCTATCTTTCTATCTTTCTATCTTTCTATCTTTCTATCTTTCTATCTTTCTATCTTTCTATCTTTCTATCTTTCTATCTTTCTATCTTTCTATCTTTCTATCTTTCTATCTTTCTATCTTTCTATCTTTCTATCTTTCTATCTTTCTATCTTTCTATCTTTCTATCTTTCTATCTTTCTATCTTTCTATCTTTCTATCTTTCTATCTTTCTATCTTTCTATCTTTCTATCTTTCTATCTTTCTATCTTTCTATCTTTCTATCTTTCTATCTTTCTATCTTTCTATCTTTCTATCTTTCTATCTTTCTATCTTTCTATCTTTCTATCTTTCTATCTTTCTATCTTTCTATCTTTCTATCTTTCTATCTTTCTATCTTTCTATCTTTCTATCTTTCTATCTTTCTATCTTTCTATCTTTCTATCTTTCTATCTTTCTATCTTTCTATCTTTCTATCTTTCTATCTTTCTATCTTTCTATCTTTCTATCTTTCTATCTTTCTATCTTTCTATCTTTCTATCTTTCTATCTTTCTATCTTTCTATCTTTCTATCTTTCTATCTTTCTATCTTTCTATCTTTCTATCTTTCTATCTTTCTATCTTTCTATCTTTCTATCTTTCTATCTTTCTATCTTTCTATCTTTCTATCTTTCTATCTTTCTATCTTTCTATCTTTCTATCTTTCTATCTTTCTATCTTTCTATCTTTCTATCTTTCTATCTTTCTATCTTTCTATCTTTCTATCTTTCTATCTTTCTATCTTTCTATCTTTCTATCTTTCTATCTTTCTATCTTTCTATCTTTCTATCTTTCTATCTTTCTATCTTTCTATCTTTCTATCTTTCTATCTTTCTATCTTTCTATCTTTCTATCTTTCTATCTTTCTATCTTTCTATCTTTCTATCTTTCTATCTTTCTATCTTTCTATCTTTCTATCTTTCTATCTTTCTATCTTTCTATCTTTCTATCTTTCTATCTTTCTATCTTTCTATCTTTCTATCTTTCTATCTTTCTATCTTTCTATCTTTCTATCTTTCTATCTTTCTATCTTTCTATCTTTCTATCTTTCTATCTTTCTATCTTTCTATCTTTCTATCTTTCTATCTTTCTATCTTTCTATCTTTCTATCTTTCTATCTTTCTATCTTTCTATCTTTCTATCTTTCTATCTTTCTATCTTTCTATCTTTCTATCTTTCTATCTTTCTATCTTTCTATCTTTCTATCTTTCTATCTTTCTATCTTTCTATCTTTCTATCTTTCTATCTTTCTATCTTTCTATCTTTCTATCTTTCTATCTTTCTATCTTTCTATCTTTCTATCTTTCTATCTTTCTATCTTTCTATCTTTCTATCTTTCTATCTTTCTATCTTTCTATCTTTCTATCTTTCTATCTTTCTATCTTTCTATCTTTCTATCTTTCTATCTTTCTATCTTTCTATCTTTCTATCTTTCTATCTTTCTATCTTTCTATCTTTCTATCTTTCTATCTTTCTATCTTTCTATCTTTCTATCTTTCTATCTTTCTATCTTTCTATCTTTCTATCTTTCTATCTTTCTATCTTTCTATCTTTCTATCTTTCTATCTTTCTATCTTTCTATCTTTCTATCTTTCTATCTTTCTATCTTTCTATCTTTCTATCTTTCTATCTTTCTATCTTTCTATCTTTCTATCTTTCTATCTTTCTATCTTTCTATCTTTCTATCTTTCTATCTTTCTATCTTTCTATCTTTCTATCTTTCTATCTTTCTATCTTTCTATCTTTCTATCTTTCTATCTTTCTATCTTTCTATCTTTCTATCTTTCTATCTTTCTATCTTTCTATCTTTCTATCTTTCTATCTTTCTATCTTTCTATCTTTCTATCTTTCTATCTTTCTATCTTTCTATCTTTCTATCTTTCTATCTTTCTATCTTTCTATCTTTCTATCTTTCTATCTTTCTATCTTTCTATCTTTCTATCTTTCTATCTTTCTATCTTTCTATCTTTCTATCTTTCTATCTTTCTATCTTTCTATCTTTCTATCTTTCTATCTTTCTATCTTTCTATCTTTCTATCTTTCTATCTTTCTATCTTTCTATCTTTCTATCTTTCTATCTTTCTATCTTTCTATCTTTCTATCTTTCTATCTTTCTATCTTTCTATCTTTCTATCTTTCTATCTTTCTATCTTTCTATCTTTCTATCTTTCTATCTTTCTATCTTTCTATCTTTCTATCTTTCTATCTTTCTATCTTTCTATCTTTCTATCTTTCTATCTTTCTATCTTTCTATCTTTCTATCTTTCTATCTTTCTATCTTTCTATCTTTCTATCTTTCTATCTTTCTATCTTTCTATCTTTCTATCTTTCTATCTTTCTATCTTTCTATCTTTCTATCTTTCTATCTTTCTATCTTTCTATCTTTCTATCTTTCTATCTTTCTATCTTTCTATCTTTCTATCTTTCTATCTTTCTATCTTTCTATCTTTCTATCTTTCTATCTTTCTATCTTTCTATCTTTCTATCTTTCTATCTTTCTATCTTTCTATCTTTCTATCTTTCTATCTTTCTATCTTTCTATCTTTCTATCTTTCTATCTTTCTATCTTTCTATCTTTCTATCTTTCTATCTTTCTATCTTTCTATCTTTCTATCTTTCTATCTTTCTATCTTTCTATCTTTCTATCTTTCTATCTTTCTATCTTTCTATCTTTCTATCTTTCTATCTTTCTATCTTTCTATCTTTCTATCTTTCTATCTTTCTATCTTTCTATCTTTCTATCTTTCTATCTTTCTATCTTTCTATCTTTCTATCTTTCTATCTTTCTATCTTTCTATCTTTCTATCTTTCTATCTTTCTATCTTTCTATCTTTCTATCTTTCTATCTTTCTATCTTTCTATCTTTCTATCTTTCTATCTTTCTATCTTTCTATCTTTCTATCTTTCTATCTTTCTATCTTTCTATCTTTCTATCTTTCTATCTTTCTATCTTTCTATCTTTCTATCTTTCTATCTTTCTATCTTTCTATCTTTCTATCTTTCTATCTTTCTATCTTTCTATCTTTCTATCTTTCTATCTTTCTATCTTTCTATCTTTCTATCTTTCTATCTTTCTATCTTTCTATCTTTCTATCTTTCTATCTTTCTATCTTTCTATCTTTCTATCTTTCTATCTTTCTATCTTTCTATCTTTCTATCTTTCTATCTTTCTATCTTTCTATCTTTCTATCTTTCTATCTTTCTATCTTTCTATCTTTCTATCTTTCTATCTTTCTATCTTTCTATCTTTCTATCTTTCTATCTTTCTATCTTTCTATCTTTCTATCTTTCTATCTTTCTATCTTTCTATCTTTCTATCTTTCTATCTTTCTATCTTTCTATCTTTCTATCTTTCTATCTTTCTATCTTTCTATCTTTCTATCTTTCTATCTTTCTATCTTTCTATCTTTCTATCTTTCTATCTTTCTATCTTTCTATCTTTCTATCTTTCTATCTTTCTATCTTTCTATCTTTCTATCTTTCTATCTTTCTATCTTTCTATCTTTCTATCTTTCTATCTTTCTATCTTTCTATCTTTCTATCTTTCTATCTTTCTATCTTTCTATCTTTCTATCTTTCTATCTTTCTATCTTTCTATCTTTCTATCTTTCTATCTTTCTATCTTTCTATCTTTCTATCTTTCTATCTTTCTATCTTTCTATCTTTCTATCTTTCTATCTTTCTATCTTTCTATCTTTCTATCTTTCTATCTTTCTATCTTTCTATCTTTCTATCTTTCTATCTTTCTATCTTTCTATCTTTCTATCTTTCTATCTTTCTATCTTTCTATCTTTCTATCTTTCTATCTTTCTATCTTTCTATCTTTCTATCTTTCTATCTTTCTATCTTTCTATCTTTCTATCTTTCTATCTTTCTATCTTTCTATCTTTCTATCTTTCTATCTTTCTATCTTTCTATCTTTCTATCTTTCTATCTTTCTATCTTTCTATCTTTCTATCTTTCTATCTTTCTATCTTTCTATCTTTCTATCTTTCTATCTTTCTATCTTTCTATCTTTCTATCTTTCTATCTTTCTATCTTTCTATCTTTCTATCTTTCTATCTTTCTATCTTTCTATCTTTCTATCTTTCTATCTTTCTATCTTTCTATCTTTCTATCTTTCTATCTTTCTATCTTTCTATCTTTCTATCTTTCTATCTTTCTATCTTTCTATCTTTCTATCTTTCTATCTTTCTATCTTTCTATCTTTCTATCTTTCTATCTTTCTATCTTTCTATCTTTCTATCTTTCTATCTTTCTATCTTTCTATCTTTCTATCTTTCTATCTTTCTATCTTTCTATCTTTCTATCTTTCTATCTTTCTATCTTTCTATCTTTCTATCTTTCTATCTTTCTATCTTTCTATCTTTCTATCTTTCTATCTTTCTATCTTTCTATCTTTCTATCTTTCTATCTTTCTATCTTTCTATCTTTCTATCTTTCTATCTTTCTATCTTTCTATCTTTCTATCTTTCTATCTTTCTATCTTTCTATCTTTCTATCTTTCTATCTTTCTATCTTTCTATCTTTCTATCTTTCTATCTTTCTATCTTTCTATCTTTCTATCTTTCTATCTTTCTATCTTTCTATCTTTCTATCTTTCTATCTTTCTATCTTTCTATCTTTCTATCTTTCTATCTTTCTATCTTTCTATCTTTCTATCTTTCTATCTTTCTATCTTTCTATCTTTCTATCTTTCTATCTTTCTATCTTTCTATCTTTCTATCTTTCTATCTTTCTATCTTTCTATCTTTCTATCTTTCTATCTTTCTATCTTTCTATCTTTCTATCTTTCTATCTTTCTATCTTTCTATCTTTCTATCTTTCTATCTTTCTATCTTTCTATCTTTCTATCTTTCTATCTTTCTATCTTTCTATCTTTCTATCTTTCTATCTTTCTATCTTTCTATCTTTCTATCTTTCTATCTTTCTATCTTTCTATCTTTCTATCTTTCTATCTTTCTATCTTTCTATCTTTCTATCTTTCTATCTTTCTATCTTTCTATCTTTCTATCTTTCTATCTTTCTATCTTTCTATCTTTCTATCTTTCTATCTTTCTATCTTTCTATCTTTCTATCTTTCTATCTTTCTATCTTTCTATCTTTCTATCTTTCTATCTTTCTATCTTTCTATCTTTCTATCTTTCTATCTTTCTATCTTTCTATCTTTCTATCTTTCTATCTTTCTATCTTTCTATCTTTCTATCTTTCTATCTTTCTATCTTTCTATCTTTCTATCTTTCTATCTTTCTATCTTTCTATCTTTCTATCTTTCTATCTTTCTATCTTTCTATCTTTCTATCTTTCTATCTTTCTATCTTTCTATCTTTCTATCTTTCTATCTTTCTATCTTTCTATCTTTCTATCTTTCTATCTTTCTATCTTTCTATCTTTCTATCTTTCTATCTTTCTATCTTTCTATCTTTCTATCTTTCTATCTTTCTATCTTTCTATCTTTCTATCTTTCTATCTTTCTATCTTTCTATCTTTCTATCTTTCTATCTTTCTATCTTTCTATCTTTCTATCTTTCTATCTTTCTATCTTTCTATCTTTCTATCTTTCTATCTTTCTATCTTTCTATCTTTCTATCTTTCTATCTTTCTATCTTTCTATCTTTCTATCTTTCTATCTTTCTATCTTTCTATCTTTCTATCTTTCTATCTTTCTATCTTTCTATCTTTCTATCTTTCTATCTTTCTATCTTTCTATCTTTCTATCTTTCTATCTTTCTATCTTTCTATCTTTCTATCTTTCTATCTTTCTATCTTTCTATCTTTCTATCTTTCTATCTTTCTATCTTTCTATCTTTCTATCTTTCTATCTTTCTATCTTTCTATCTTTCTATCTTTCTATCTTTCTATCTTTCTATCTTTCTTCTATCTTTCTATCTTTCTATCTTTCTATCTTTCTATCTTTCTATCTTTCTATCTTTCTATCTTTCTATCTTTCTATCTTTCTATCTTTCTATCTTTCTATCTTTCTATCTTTCTATCTTTCTATCTTTCTATCTTTCTATCTTTCTATCTTTCTATCTTTCTATCTTTCTATCTTTCTATCTTTCTATCTTTCTATCTTTCTATCTTTCTATCTTTCTATCTTTCTATCTTTCTATCTTTCTATCTTTCTATCTTTCTATCTTTCTATCTTTCTATCTTTCTATCTTTCTATCTTTCTATCTTTCTATCTTTCTATCTTTCTATCTTTCTATCTTTCTATCTTTCTATCTTTCTATCTTTCTATCTTTCTATCTTTCTATCTTTCTATCTTTCTATCTTTCTATCTTTCTATCTTTCTATCTTTCTATCTTTCTATCTTTCTATCTTTCTATCTTTCTATCTTTCTATCTTTCTATCTTTCTATCTTTCTATCTTTCTATCTTTCTATCTTTCTATCTTTCTATCTTTCTATCTTTCTATCTTTCTATCTTTCTATCTTTCTATCTTTCTATCTTTCTATCTTTCTATCTTTCTATCTTTCTA
>OY986042.1:67347256-67567256 GCA_963920215.1 Nineta flava
AAATTTTATTCACATATTTAATATATTTATTATATATTTTATAATATGTTCCGTTTATGGTTTTTCCCATAAACTATTAAACATATGTTGGAACGTTTCTTGTTTCAAAGATATGTTTGAAGCGGACCATGTACGTACACTTTAACGTGTGATTGATAACGATTTTTTTTTCTCTTTGACGTATTCAATACATGTAAATTTTTTTTATTTGAATAAAGATTTTTTATTATTATTATGTTGTATAAAAAAAAATACTCGACAGAATAAAAAAAAAAAACTAGAATAGTAAAGATAAATATTTATTTAATAAATTTTTAAAAAAATAATCGCGTTTTACCGTTTTGTTTTCGAAATATAAAAGTTTAAAATTATTTTTTATTTCAAAGTTACATGAATTTGTATATATGAATAGTGGAATATATCTATGTGTTGTGTATGTGTGTATATGTATTTGTTCTATCATAAAAGCAAACCGGATTTTTGTCCTGATTATATAACACAGTGCTGGAACTACCTTAAATACAAAAAATGTTTGTCTCGCACCGTTTAAAAGATAAGTTATACCACGAGGCAGGATGCATGGAGCAAATATTTAATTATTTAGTTTATTATTAATATATTTCCCCCTTTAAACAAAATATTTCATTTCATGAAACATACAGTCAGCATTCAAAATACTTAGCATAAAATAATGATATCCCACCAAAAACAAAAATGTGAAAGAAATCTATCTAAGTTGTTTTATCAAAAGTATAAAAAAGATTGGTATAAATTTATTGTGTAAATTTCTCATTTGCAGGGTGTTTTCATAGTTTAAGCATATAACAGAGTCAAATTAGGTTCAAAAAGCCGGTTTCAGGCAGGTTGCTCGGAACCGCATTTTTTTTAATCGATCCATCTTGTCGTCCTGAATATGACCATAAATTATTACGGTCTGACTCGTGACGGAACAGGGTCAAAATTTAATTTGTTTATAACAAAAAAAGCGGTTTTCTTAATATCTTTTTTAAAACTAAAAATTTAAAAAATGACAATATTATTCAATTCTATATAAAAAAAGAAAACAAACGAGCCCATGAACATTAAAATCGGTTTATTAGAATTAGAGGAAAAAATTCGAAAATTTTAGTTAAAGTTCGAAAATTTTAAATTAAAATAAAAAATCTAAAAATTACTTAATTTTTTTACCGACGAAAAGAAGGAGGTACTCAATTCAATCTATATATATTTTTTTATGTATGATCACGCATAACTTTTTACAGAGCAGTCCGACTTTGATAATTTTTTTTTTGTTAGATAGGGAATGATTCAAAGTTGGTCCTATAAAAATTTGAAAAAAAAATTTCAAATTTTAGCCAAAAAATATTTAAAAAATAAGACTTCCCAGCGCTTCCACTAAAGAACAAATATATATTTGTATATTGCACAATATTGTATATTCTCTGTGTGTCAACACTTTGAAAGCACTCAATATCGTTATATATGTCATGTATGACCATGCATAAGTTTTTACAGAGTAGTCCGATTTCAATAATTCCTTTTTTATTGGATTGGGTATACTTCGAAGTTGGTACCATAAAATTTGAAGAAAAAAATCGTGCCTAAGGGTAGAAAAATAGGGGAAAATGCACCATTAGGCCGGGTACACACGTTACGCTATACCTGTGCAGGCCTAGAGCATCCACACGTTACGGTATACCTGTGCAGGTATACCGTAAACGGTTTTTACCACTGATTTTTTTGAAGCATCGGCTTTTACCTCCTTTAACTTTATGACAAGTCTTTCATAGGCTGCATCTCTCTTGTCACGGTCGTAGTAGGCTTTACTCTTAACCCGCCACAGACAAGGTTCCAACCTATATATATATATATATATATATATATATATATATATATATATATATATATATATATATATATATCAATAAATTCTTCAATCACTTGGTTACGTTTTCGGATTGACATGATGATCACAAAAGTCTATTGTTGTACACGTAATAATGTTGAACAAGTCTACTATGAACACACAAAAATCTTGTAAATACAAAAATGACTCACTCTATTGTCAACAAGAAACTAGACGCAACTAATAAAACCGTTATAATAATAAAACCGTTTAAAAACATAGAAACTGTGCATGCATACCGGAGTGACTCATACACACGCTCAGGCCTACATGCCTGCGCAGGTAGTCAATACTGAATTTCGATTCTTGCCCGGTCGCCTGTACAGGTCGCTATGCCTGTGCAGACGACTGATACAGACGCTCCGGTTTGCCTGTGCAGGTGACCTGTACAGGCATACCTCTCCGGTATACCGTAACGTGTGTACCCGGCCTTGCATGTACAAAAAAAAAGGCACTGAAAAGTGAAAAAAACAACTTTTTAACAAAAAATAGAGGCGACGAAAGAAGAAAGTAACTGAAAAGCAAAAAAAACTAAGTCAATGTAAAAACCTAAATAATTTTGAGTCGGCGCCAAAAAATCTCCATCGAAATGGGCGAAGGGTGAATCTGATTTTCGGTTAAAAGTAAATATTACAAAATATTACATATATTGTTTGGCGACGACTCAAAATTATTTAGCTTTTTACATTGACTTAGTTTTTTTTGCTTTTCAGTTCCTTTCTTTTTTCGAAGATTTAATTTTTTGTATCAAAGTTTTTATTTTTTGCTTTTCAGTTACTTTCTTCTTTAGTCGCTTCTATTTTTTGTTTTTTTTTTTTAACAATGGCAAAGTATGACTTTTATATGTTAAAAATAATGTGCCCAATTTTAGCCCTTAAAAAAAATTAGGCCCCCGACAATTAATTAAATACCGAGTCAACGATTTTTATAAATAAAAAGGGTGCATTCCATTTTAGATGAATGAAGGATTGACAAGCATTACCTATTAAACTAGCTCATACCAATTGTATGAGCAGTTACTAAAAATGGCGCCGACAGTGGCTACACGTAGTGTATCGGGTGGCACTGAATTTAATATTAAAAGTGCTATGGAGACGGTGTTGGCATCTGAAGAATTTAAAATAACGATGAGTGAATTAATTCGTACAAGTGTTGAAGCCAGTGTTCAAGTTTTAAAATCGGAAATTCGAGAATTGAAAGAAGTCAACCTCAAATTACTTAGTGAAATTGAAACGTTGAAACATGATATCAGAGTACCGAAACATGATATAGTTACCCGAGAAACCAACCAACGTACTAATAGTAACATCAATAATGTTGTTAATGAGCACCAAAAGATGTCACCAAGAAATGAGCAGCCAAGCTACTCACAAAAAGTAAAAAGGGGCTTGATGAATAGGCGTGAAATTTCAATGTCTCAAATACATCCTAATACTTCCGAAGGAACTACTAGTGAGCAAAGAGACGATGTGGAAGGATGGCAGGAGGTAAGAAGAAAGAAAAGAACGGTAGTTGTAGGTGATTGTGAAGATACCAACAGTATATCTGCAGTGGAACCGAAATTGTGGATCTTTCTTGGACGGATGACCCCAGATACTACTGAAGTGCAAGTTGTAAATCATTTAGGAACAAAATTCCCAAATCAAAACTTCCAAGTAACAAAACTGGAAACAAAGGGAGTGAATGCGTGCTTTAAAATAGCAGCTAATATGAGTTTAGCAGAGTCATTGTATGAAAGCAAAAACTGGCCCAAAGGATCTATTGTAAAAAGGTACTTTTTTCGTCAAGAAAGACCTGGTAGATTCCAAGCTGATTAGTCAATTTAGCCGCTTGGAAAAAAACAGTGAAGTTTTATCGATTTTGCATCAAAATGTTCAAAGTTTATTCAATAAGACCGAACAAATTGAAGTGATTGCTAAACAATATAATGTAGATTTCCTGTGCTTAACTGAACATTGGCTAAATAAAGTGTCTATGCAGTGTTGTGTTCTTGATAACTATGTGATTTGTGCATCGTACTGTCGTGAGTTAAAATCACATGGTGGTACGATTATATTAGCGAGACGCAATTTGAATAAATATATACGAAATATCAATATGGAAGCACTATGTTTGGAATCTCATTTCGAATGTTCTGGAATAATATATGAATCGGAATGTTTCAAAATTCAAATTGTGACCATATATAGAGCGCCCAATGGAGACATTTACATATTTGAAGAATATCTAAATAGGCTCTTTGACACACTGAAACCAGAAAAAAACAATGTAGTAATATGTGGTGATCTAAACATTGATTATTTAACAAACACGTCAGTGAAACGTAGATTATGTGATACATTAAATTCCTATAATTGTAAGAATCTGATCAATGAACCAACGCGTACAACGACATCTACCAGTAGCTGTCTTGATTATGTTATTATCAATAATAATTTCAATAATTTTAAAATTACTAACTTATCAACGTGTGTATCAGACCATGACAAAGGTCAATTTCTTCAAATAAATGTTAATGAAATAATAAAAAATAACACTGTCGATAGTATTCACAAACGTATATTTACAAATTCTAACATGCAATATCTCTCATATATGCTTAAAACCGCTGACTGGAGTGATGTTTATGAGTCAAATAATATAAATATTGTATACAATGCATTCTGGCAAATATTTCAATTTTGTTTAGATGTTACTATTCCCATAATTAAAACGCAAAACAAACCACCTAATAAATTACAATGGATCACCCCTGATATAATAAAAGAAAGCCAGAATTTAAAGGATCTGTTTGATTTAGTTACTGCCTCTAATAATCCTGATTTAAACAGTCTATACGCAATTCGAAAAAAGGAATATAAGAACACAATACGTAGAGCAAAATCATTTTCATTTCAACAAAATATAATGGACAAACAATCTAAAAATCAATGGAAAACCATTAACAAAACATTAGGTAGAACTAAATCAGACAAAACCGAAATATCTCTGCTTCGGTCAGATGGTACTGTATGTAGAAATAGAAATGAAAATGCTGAGATGCTTTGTGAATATTATGCTACAGCTGTTACGAATAAACTTAATAGTCATTATAAAAACAACTTAACAGTAAATGTTACTTCTTCGGTCTCCAAATTAAAATCATTTTATATTAATCCAGTAACGGACCTAGAAGTCTACAATGTTGTTATGTCAATGGAAAATAAACATTGCTTTGGGATTGATGAAATCCCAATAAAACTAGTTAAAAATAGTATTTCCCAAATTGCATGCATACTAAGTTATATATATAATCTTTCATTTGAAACTGGAGAATTTCCAGACCTCTTAAAGATATCGATTATTAAACCAATATTCAAAAAAGGAGACACACTAAAAGTTGAAAATTATCGTCCTATATCATTATTGCCTCAATTCTCTAAAATATTAGAGAAACTGATGTATAATCGACTCTCCGAGTTCCTGGAACTTGAAAACATTTTAGTTAAATGTCAGCACGGTTTCAGACCGAAGCACTCCACGTGCTCGGCCAGTAATGAATTAACACATTTTGTATTGGAAGAGATTGATAAAAAAAAATTTGTATTGGCATTGTTTTTCGATTTAAGTTCAGCTTTTGATACTGTGAATCATAATCTTTTATTAAAAAAATTAGACAATATTGGCATAAGAGGTCTACCAAACTCCTGGTTTCAGACCTACCTACAAAATCGACAAATTATTATAGATGTTGCAGGAGAAAAATCCAGATCAAGGGATGTAAACATAGGGGTCCCACAAGGGTCAAATCTTGGTCCTTTGCTGTTCCTTATTTATATAAATGATTTGCCCTTACATATTTCGCTGGGAAAATTTGTGCTTTATGCAGATGACACATCTGTACTTTTGTCATCAGATGATTTGACTGACATTATCAATCAAATGGACCTTGTGGTTGATCAGTTTAGTGATTGGTGTAGAGTAAATCATTTAATTATAAATATGAGCAAAACTACTTATTTACTGTTTAATAATAAGCACATCGACAATACCAAGTTATTAAATAGCAGGAATCCGATCAGTCGAGTAACTGAAATGAAATTCCTAGGAGTCATGCTAGATGAAGACATGGGTTGGCATCTTCAAGTTGATGTAGTTTGTAAAAAATTGAGTACAGTATGCTACTATATAAGAAAATTGAAGCAAACGCATGATACAGACGCACTTTTGGCTCTGTATTACGGGCTTGCTTATAGTTGCATGCAATATTGTGTTATTCTTTGGGGACAATGTTCGGACTGCTCTCGAATATTTGTGTTACAAAAGAGAATTATTCGACTTATTTTCAATCTGAACTATAGAGAAACATGTAAAGATCATTTTATAAAGCACAATATTTTAACTTTTTATGGCATATACCTGTATGAGTTGTTAGTATACATCAAGAAAAACTACCAAAATTTTAAACTGAGAAAAGAAATTCATCCTTATAATACTCGACAATGTACTGATCTTCATGTTCAAAATTATCGAATTGATAAATATAGAAAAGCTCCTCAAATTGTTGGGACTGAATTATATAACAACTTACCAGTAGAAATTAAGCATATTGAAAATATAAATAAATTTAAAACTGTATTAAGAAATTATATAGTAAAACAATGTCCATATAATTTGTGAATTTGACAAAACCTATGTACTATTTGTATCTTTGGTAAATAAATTATTATTATTATTATTATTATATTTTTATACTTGTCCAAACATTGGATGTATGAGATAAGCATATACAGTATATAGCTACACATATATTTGTGTCTCTTTTTGATAAATTTAATCAAGCTGTATTTTAATTATAAAAATATTATTTTCTAATTAAAAACCGACAAATATTAAACTGGTTTTCTTTAACAAATAAACCATATTTGTAGGAAATTTTTTTTGAGTTTATTGTTAGATAGGTCAGTGCTTAAGCTTTCGATTAAGCCTTATAAAACCTAAAAAATAATTTATAAATAATTTAGTAAAAGGTAAAATATATGATAACTCTTTAAAAAGTTAACCTATCGAAATATTTTTTTTTTAAATTAAAGGTCTATAAAAAATCCATAAGTTAAAAGAAAATTAAATTTATTTAAATCATTTCTTAACTGTTTTTTTTTTTTTTTTTAAATTGGTTTATAGCGCGTTATAAACAAATTGAAAAAATTAATTTTCTTTTTCATTTTATAGATATTTTTAAGGCCTTTCATTAAAAAAAAATTTATTCATCTAAAATTGAACTTGAAACTCTGAAATTGAATTGCACCCTTTTTATTTATAAAAATCGGTGACTCGGTATTTAATTAATTGTGGGGGGCCTAATTTTTTTAACATATAAAAGGCATACTTTGCCATTATTTAAAAAAAAATTAAGTAATTTTTAGATTTTTTATTTTAATTGAAAATTTTTGCGTTTTTCGAACTTTGGGAATTTTTGTCTAAATTGAATAATATTCTATGTCATTTCTAAAATTTTTAGTTTTAAAAAAGATATTAAGAAAAAACGCTTTTTTGTTATAAACAAATTAAATTTTGACCTGTTCCGTCACGAGTCGGACCGTAAAAATTTAGGGTCATATTCAGGACGTCAAGATGAATTGATTAAAAAACAAATTGCGGTTCCAAGCAACCTGCCTGAAAAATCCTTATTTGACTCTATTAATAATAAAATATGATAACTTGCTAATTAAAATATGAAATACCCAGCATATTAAATACATGGTCGCTTCCCAAAATTCTTAAATCTTTTATTTGTGGCGCTTGGAGAACTAGCTATAACACTACGTAAACTTGCCCATAAAAATTTATGTCCTTTTTTAAAATTTGATAGTTGAAACAAAACAATGAACGAACACTATAAACAACGTAAAAGAAAAATTATATAAAAAAAATTTCAGCCTAATGCTAAGCCCGGCTATGCTTGAAGGGCAGGAAGGAAGTACATTTTAGGAAAGCTTCTATTAGTGACGTAGGAACGTATAATATTTCTATTTTTCAGATGTTCTTGCGATAAAGGTGAAGCTTAAAGGCTTAAAGTCAAATTTATACTTATTGGCAACAAGAAATAGGTGGGAGAATTAGATATATTAATAGTAGGGGTAAATAAAATATAATAAACACATTTGATATCTTTTGCATAAATGAAACCTGGTTATGGAAAAATTTAGATGTAAAAACAAATTTTTTAAATAGTTATAAGATTTATAATGAAACAGGTATTAAAGAAAAATCATTGGGGCGATGTTCAGGAGGAATTCTAATGTGTATAAAAAATGATATCAAAAACGAACTTATAGACGCATGTAACATATGGCTAGCGATTAAGATAAAAAACGGTAACAATTATATTGTATTAATATTCATATATTTTAATCCTACACATGACATGCCAGAATATTTGAACTTATTAAACGACCTAATCACAGAGATAATAATAACCAAATACCCTCGCTCGCTTCGGAAAACTCAATGATTTTTCTAGTAAATACGATAACGAACTATTTCAAGGTTTAAATTTGACCCCAAACAGGGAAACATTAGATCACACGATAAATCATAGAGGTCTACTATTGGTCAATTTTATGGAAAACTTAGGAATTGTTGTAACAAACGGGCGTAGCGTAGGAGACTCTCCAGCACAATATACTTTTATTGGTAACAAGGGACACAGTGTTATTGACCTGGTTTGGGCAAATGGTCGGGCGATGGAGGATATCATTGATTTTAAAGTTTTGGATTTTATATTATCATCTGATGATACGCCGCTCCTTCTGACTCTAGTAAATTATAACAAAAAAAACCATACAAATAAAATTAAAACAAAAAGATGCCTGCCACAGAAATAATAAAATGGAACGAAAATTACAAACACAAATATGTATCAGAACTTAATATAATAGGAAACTGCTCACTAGAGGAAATGTCTACTGATAACATGAATGACTGTATAACTAATAATGTAACTCTAGCAGCCAAATCAGCAGGAATGTGTACTAATAGCGAAAAAATCAAATTAAAACCGAAAATTCCATGGATCAGCGAAAATTGCCTAATGTTAAAAAATCAAGTTAAGGACAATTTTAAAAATTATAAGCAGGATAAGTGTAAAGAGGACAAATGCCTAATATATATAAATTCAAAGGCCAAATATAACTTTACCATTAAACAAGAAAAAAAGAAATATCTGACTGACATACAAAATAAACTTTCAAATATTCGCCATAGCGGTGAATTCTGGAAATGCGTAAAAACATTTAACAGCCGAAGTAGATCATTTTATAATCCTATCAGTATTTCAGCTTGGGAAGGCTTTTTTGAAGATATATATATGGGCGACCGAATTGTGAATCAACAGATTCATTTTACTAACCAAGATCCGTTTTTAGACTGAGCAATTACATACACAGAGCTTAATAATATCCTAGGTTCTTGTAAAGCGGGCAGAGCTGCAGGACCCGATCAGGTTGGAAACGAATTTCATAAAAACCTCCCAAATAACTGGTGCAAACAATTATTAAAACTTTATAACCAAATTTTGGAAAAGGAGGAAGTCCCTGAAAAATGGACGTCACTGCGGCTCTGTCTGTTGTTTAAGAAAGGAGATAAAACTGATCCCAACAATTATAGGGGAATTTCCTTGCTAAATAACATCACAAAAATTTTTACACATATTCTTCCAGATCGATTAACAGATTTCGTAGAGAATCATGGTATTTTAGAGGAAATACAATGTGGATTTCGCAGGGGAAGAGGATGCCGGGATGCAATATTTATTCTTAATAGCGCAATAAGTAATAAAATTAGACTTGAAAAAGGCAAAGTATATGCCGCATTCGTTGATTTTCGAAAGGCATTCGATACTACCCCTCAATCTATTGTATGGAAAAAATTAAATGCAATGGGTATTAGCAAGAAAGTATTAAATATTCTACAAAAACTGTATAATAATGCAAACTTTCAGTTTTCAATCGATGGTAAAAAGAGTAAGGATATCAAAATAACCAGAGGTGTACTACAGGGTGATTCATTATCACCGCTATTATTTAATTTATACATTAATGATCTTAATCAATTCATGCTAAAAAACCTAATAAGAGGTATTAGTATCGACGGTAGAAACGATATTTTATTACTGATGTATGCTGATGATCTGATTATCTTACCAGACACACCTGGTATGTTGCAAAAGGCCTTAAACGTACTTTCACAATATAATGAAAAAAACGGATTCACGGTAAACACCAACAAAACAGAAGTCATTATATTTAGAAAGGGTGGGAGGCTGAGCAAGAAAACACCAACATTTAAAATAAACAATGATACAATAAAAATCTCGAACGAATATTGCTATCTGGGCATCATCTTCTCAAGTTCCGGCACCTTCTGTAAAGCCACTGATAACGCTATCAAAAAATCAAATACAGCTCTTCACTTTATTAAAGATATAATGATGGAATCGAAAATGCAATCATGGGAGGCTCGTATCCAACTTTTTAAGTCTATAGTAGTCACAACGCTGTTATACGGGTCTGAAACATGGAGTTTAAGATATTTAGAATAATTAGAAAGGGTTCAAACCATTTTTTTAAATCAATCTTCAATTGGCAGCAAAACACGCCTAATTATATTGTCAGAAAGGAAACAGGATCTGAATATATCACTGTATACGCGTTGAAAAATATTTTAAATTGGTGGGTTAAATTACTACAAATGGATAATAAAAGATTACCGAAAATCTGATACATTCGATTATTAACCCTAGACCAGAATCAATCCACAACAACACAATATAATTGGGCGTCGCAATTAAGAAAATTACTAGAAGATCTGCAATTGTAACACCTTTGGAATGACCAAAACCCAATTTAAAAAAAAAATAAATACAAAAAATATTAGATATTTGTCGTCAACAAAACTCTTTAAAAGACAAGCAGAAAAACTTGAACTCTGGTTTTAGCCCCCTATATCAGTGTTTTATCTCGGAGGTAGACACGGCTGCTTATCTGACATACCCGGTTAACTTTAAAAAAATTAAACTTGTTAACCAAATCAGAGTAACAGGCAACTTAACAGTAAAACTCTCTGCCAATAAATTTATTTACAAATGGAAGCAAGACCGTTTGTGTCAGATATGCAACAAGAACAAACCAGAAACAATGATATACTTCCTGCTAGAATGCCCAATTTACCACACATACAGATTACACTATCTAGCTAAACATATTAACCTACAAGATCCGTTTGAACAACAATTCGTTGAGTTATTAAGTAAAGTTACAATGGCCAAGGTTGATAGTATATTTTTCTATACCAGCGGGGCATTAAAAACCAGAAGCTTCATCCTGGAAGAATGAAAACCATAAAACGATAAAACTTATCAAATATATTCCATATTTAAAATAGTGATACACATTATTTTAACTATATTATACAAACCATAATGTACGCTCCCGTTCATGAGGAATTAAACCACCAGTAAGTCACATTATAAGCGTATATATTACTAAACATATGTATACTACATGCAATAACGCTTGGAACGTTTCAACTGGATCAATTTTTGTGAGCGGGAGTGTGCATTGTGTTATTAATTAAAAATATTCATCTAATTATCTCATATAATAAAATTAATAATATATTCATATAATAACAGAATAATAATAATAATAAAAACAAAATGTACCAACTTTGTAGCCAACACTGTAAACTTAAATGTAATAGAGTATATAATAATAATAATAAAAATAAATAATATCCATAACAGTCAAGTTCCGATCGTATCGAGAATAATAATATAAATATAATCGATCGGACCGAGAACGAACCGTGAGTATGAATCCGCCCTTAATTAATTTCCAAGTTTCAGAGGAGGTGTCTTATCCTGCGTACGCCTATGCACACAGGCTTTTTTATTTTCGATTTTCATTAAAACTTATTATTATTATTATTTAAGCGAGTTTCTTTTCCCGATTTAAATACTGCCTACTCTGATTGTCCCTCGAAAGTAATAATAGATATAGTGAGGAATAAGATGCGAATAAGTATTTTTCTTTGGGTAACAATTGTCTTCTCAACTAATATTGAATATTTACCTTTACTCATTTCAAATGCAACTGCTGATAAACAAATATCATAAAATGTTTGACACACATTTGACCCAACTTCTTGTAATGCTTGTTCTAATATTTTTTTAATATTTTCTGGAACAATAGCTAATGGATATCCGGATGATTTATTGCTGAATGTAGGATTTGGATTTTCAACATTCGTTTTACTATTTAACAGAAGTGCTAAATCCTTTAGCCATACTAACGGTGCTTGTGGAAACCTTTGCTTTCCTATTTCTATTAATTCTCTAACTTCATTAATATTGATCTAAAAAATTAAATTTCAATTAAAAAAAACCAAAATTAAAATGATTGAATGCGTTAATTAAACTAGGTCGAAAACATTGAACCTACAACTTTTTGACTTGTCTGCATAATAGAAAACGGTATATTGAAAGTGGTGTTTTTTTGGTAATAGTAGTCAACCTGTTTTAAACAACGCAAAGAACACTATTCTTAATTAAGTCAAAATTTACTACTAATTCAAAATCAATTTTGTTATATCAATAATAGATTCAATACTATTGTTTTCTAATTTTCAATTATATTTTTGATCATTTTTTAATAAATTAATTTATTCCAAAATAAAAAAATTCGTTACGCAGGAGCTGCTTCAACTTAGCTAATTTCCTTAGAATACATAAATCACTTTCTAGCTGTCACAATTTTAGTCTGATCAAAATGAAACGTCGTATCTGATATAATTTTAGTATTTGCAAGGCCACTTTTATTTATAAATGACGTATGTCAAGGAGGAAGGGAGGGCATAAAGAAAGAAGAAAACACAAAATATAAAATATCTCTCTTAATATTAGAACAATCGAAAAATGCGTAAGAAATAAAGTTGTAGAAAATCATGTTTGCTACAATTCACCACCTTATCATTTTTGCTCAAACTCTAATGTGTACAGACATATTAAGGAATTTAATTTTCATTCTTAAACCGTCAATATTTCTGTAAATATTAGTGTAAGAAAAAAAAATTCGTTACGCAGGAGCTGCGTCAACTTAGCGAATATCTTTAGAATACATAAATCACTCTCTAGCGGTCATAATTTTAGTATGATCAAAATGAAATATAATATCTGATATGACTTTAGTATTTGCAAAAATTAAATTTATTAATAGCCAAAATAGCGAAATAACGATTATAGTTTATAGTTACTATGGAAACGACAATCAAAATATTTTACAATAAAATATATTTCATGTATTCGTATCAAACAAACACGAAATATTAAATATCTCTCTTAATATTAGAATAATCAAAAAATGTATAAGGAGTAAAGTTGTGGAAAATCAAGTTTGCTACAATTCATTACTTGATCACTTTTCTCAAACTCTAATGTGAACAGAGATATTTAGAATTTTAACTTTCAATCTTTAATTGTAAATATTTCTGTAAATATTAGTGTAACAGAAAAATGATAAGAAACAAAATTACAGTAAAACTTAGTACCTACAACTTAACTTCTGATAAATTTTTCGATTTTTCAAATATTAAGGGAGATAGTCAAATTTTGTGTTTCCCCCTCCGTCTAAACCCCCTCTCCCCTCGACCGATTTTACCCATTAACGAACTTGACCTTTAGAATACCAAAAGCGCCTCAAATACCAAATTCCATTCCAATCCAAAATAACCAATACAAAAAGTACATATGTTGATATATACAGACCGTTTTCAAAAGCATTTCTAATAGGGAATCAATGGTAACTAAATAAAATATTTACTATAAAACCATACATACACATACTTACATACATCTGGCTATAGCTTGTGGTGTATGCTTGTATGGCGGTTGTTTGATGTCATTTAAGAGTGGGGGCTGTTATGATGCACATTATAATTGATAATATTTATCATTACGTATGTGAAGTGAATGCATGGGAAATATTTAGTTGTGTGTTTTAATGGTATTACTGTATTTCAACAATGGGTTATTACACATAATAGAAAAAGTGCAAATTATTAAATTGTACTTTGGGGGACATTCGGCACAGGAATGTGCCAATTTATTTATTGTGGCATTTGAGGATAAGCAATCGCCAAGCATTCGAACAGTTACTCATATGATTAGCTGTTTTGAAAAATGGGGTTGTATATCTGGTTACAAAGACTGCCACAAAGATAAAGATGATGAAGCCCCACACAAAAATGAATAAAGAGACATAGCAGTTTGTAGTTTATTATTTATTGACGATAAATTTTTCGGATTTCTATTTTTTTTTCTTTTTGCGGCTTTATTTTTCTTTTAATTTGTGTGGATTGTTTTTTTATGTTATACCGTTAATAGAATACTATCATTTATTTTCAAATATTTCACATACAAACAATAAGCTTAAGAAGACAACAATGAACATATTTAACCCATTCTCATTACATGTTAATGCAGTAGTGAGTACAAAACAGTCCAGCAAGCATATACAACAGACACAGTAAAGAGTACCCCCACTATTTTTATTTCTTTAGTACGCATATTGTGTATAGTTATTATAGTAAATAATATTTAACATTGATTCTCTATTAGCAATGCTTTTCAACACGTACGGTATATATATATATATATATATACATATATACAAATTTTAGCGATAGTGATTTTTAACATTAATAGGTAGAATCGATGGACATTTGAAGAAATTTTTACGAAATTCCAACATTGGTGCAAAAACAATAGCTGCATTTTCTTTGCAGGAAACTCGCTAAAATGATAAGAAACAAAATTACAGTAAAACTTAGTACCTACAAGTGTACTTCTTATAAATTTTTCGAATATTAAGGGAGATATATCCAATTTTGTGTTTCCCCCTGCCTCTAAACCCCCTTTTTCGATTTTACCCATTAATGAACTTGACCCTTTGAATACCAAAAGCGCCTCAAATACCAAATTTCATAAAGATTATTAAAATAATCAAAGAGAACTCTAGGTTTTTTTGAAATTATATTTCAAATTTTGCCCCTATTCCTAGAACAGAGATATGTTGCTTGTTGCTAATTTGCGACACAGGCACCAAATTAGCAACAAGCAACATATCTCTGAATCCATATCCCAGAGATAGTTACGATTAGCTAATTCATACTGAGGATGACTACATTGTAGTCGAAATACGTATGTATAAAATACAAACAAATGTTCTAGGAATAGGGGCAAAATTTGAAATATAATACCAAATTTCATTCCAATCGGATTAAAATTGTGACCGATAGAGCGATTACAGACATATATATATATATATATATATATATATATATATATATATAATTTTACAGATAGTGATTTTTGACATCCACTAGGTAGGATCGATGGACATTCGAAGAAATTTTTTCAAAATTTTGAAGTCGGTACGAGACCAATAGCTCTATTTCCTTTCAGGAAATTCGCTAAAAGGATTATAATTTTTACAAAAAATTTTTAGTTTAAAATAACTGACATCAGAATACGTCAAATTAAATAGTATTAAAATTTTAAATAAAAAATTCTATGGTCACGATATTTATACTCATTTTTAAACAAAAACACCATAAATGATTGCACCAAGGTTAGACCAAGAAAAATAATATTAATTCTGTGCCCATTTAATTAAGGGATGCAACTTTCAGAAAACGGTAGTACATACAGTGACTTAAATCATTTGCCTAGGCAACACTGCAAGAACCTGATACGAAGCGGGGCAACCATCCCCAAATCTTTTAGCGCGCATAACTTTTTCTATAATAATTACGACAAAAACACATCAAAACATTTTGATACCTGATATATATGATATATACAAGGGTATATTAAATTTATCCCGACTTTAAATAAATGTTTGGTATAGGTATTCGTAAAATGACCTAATTCGTCGATTTCCGCATATCCGTGTGCCTGTCTGTGGACAAGATAACATAACTAAACAACGAAAAGAGATAACGAGCTGAAATTTTGCGTGTGTTCTAGAGCTAAAAAGTAAGGCCAAGTTTCTTAATGGGCAAAATCGGAATGTGTATCCCCCACCAGGGGGGAAATATATATCTTTGAAACAGTAAGAGATAGGAAAAAAATTTATGTACAAAAAATCTTCCTTTTCGAAATTATGTGTGTGTGTTCTAGACGTAAATAGTAAGGACAAAAACAAATGCTTTGCGATCCGCCGTTAGGCCAATACGGCTACTTTCATTCTAATGTATTTGCATGATAGCATCGAACGTTAAGCTGTACGATTATATAAATAAATATCGCTATTTGAATTTTCAAGGCTACGGTATATGATTGCTATATTTGCATGGCTACGCTATATAAATATCTAAATGTATGTTTGCAAGGCCTAACGCCACGCGTTGCTCAACTTTTTCTAACACCTAAGGCTACGCTATATTAGTATATACGATTTATAGTAGTGCTTCGCTTTAGATACTCATAAGCGATACGCAAAGTGTTAGCTGTTTAACGCGAAGTGTTAGTTAACTCAAAACGTTACTTATATTTAACATAAAACCGCAAGAATATTAATATATATTTTTGGAAACACAAGATTTAATACTGTTTCATATTATTAACATAAAACAAATATTTACACACAATTTATATTTTATAAACTTTGAATTGTTAACAATTCAAACATTGATATACAACTCAGTATATACCGGGTATTTAAATGGTTTACTCAGTTAGTGGTTACATTACTTGTTTCATACAAATTTATTTTCATCAATTTTTGTATGAAACTATTTATCATATTACAATTCATCCCCTAATAAAATGGGCACCGTTTTTTACGGTCGCCACTCCTGTAATAGATATGAACAAAAGTTTCATACATAAATCGGAAATCGAATTTTATGAAAAAATTATTGACTTGTTTTAGAAAAAAAGTTATGCGTGATAAAAGATTTGGGGGTGGTTGCTCCGCTGTCGGGTAGGGTTCTCGCAGGATTGCTTAGACAAGTGTTGAAAGTCACTATATCGCTTGGACTAAAAGAAGTTGAAGAAATCTACAGGTGTAATTTTCAAAACAGGTAGTGGTGGATTGTTAAAATCTTCTATAAAAATTTTCCAAATAAATCGAAAATATGAGGTTAATTAATTGCAAACATTGGCATTAACACAATTAACATTAAATTAAAAAAAAAAATAACTTCTTGCGTTTTTTTGGTAGTCAATGGTTACACACATTTGTTTCTAAAAAGTAGTTTCGAATTGTAAATAAATTCCAAATTTCGGTATAATACTTATATAAAAATGTTTCGTCAGCATATCTCCTGCAAATAAACGATTAAGCAATACAACCCAGAAAGTAAGAGCTCGCTTCTACCTTGTTTTTTTTTTTTTTAATTATAAAAGATAGTAATTTTTTTAAACAATTAACTATTTCCGATTTTTTTAAATAATTATAGAATCAATTTTTTAATTAGAAAATTTAATAATTTTATTGTACATCCTGCAAATATATGCAAGAACCAGAATGATAGTTAATATAAAAACATCTAAAACTGTAATGCCGGCAGCACACACTCGGCGAATGTCTCGTCAAAGAATACATATATACACTCCCGTTCAATAGTTCCCGTTAATTTTCTTACATTTCATAAAACTCCTCACTTTTGTGACTCTCTGTATAATTATTCATTAATATACAAAGATAAGAAGTTCTAGAGCACGGTAGTGCGACAGGCCCGAGTTTAAGGGGCATTTGGCTATATAATTTAAGTGTGGACAAAGAAATGGAAGTACAGTAAACAACATTTACTACAAGAACAATCAAAATTGTGAGAGACTGATTCGGTTCAGATCTATTCAATTTTATTGAACGGAAGTGTACATGCTTTCTTTGGTCTCGTCGAGACATTCGTAGAAGAGGAGCCGCAGCTGAGCGGCGTATATTTTCGCCGAGTGTTCGGTCGGCAATACAGTTCTCGTCAGTGTTGCCAACGTGGATTGGCCAGAAAATAAGTTGGTATACCTGAAAAGTTATATATTTAAATTTAAAAAAAATGTAGTAATTTTTTTATTGAACTATTAAAAATTATTCAAATGAGTAATGAAAATATAAAAATGAAAAAAGTATTCGTAAATTTATACAGTTTTTATTACCCGACTACGGCGAAGCAAGGAGAAAGGTTATGTGTTTAGCACGATGTATGTATGTTCATCTGTTCCGTCATAACTTCTAAACTACTTATCATAATTTGACAAATCCGCTGGTTATAGACTATGTGACGTTACATTAAATTGAAAACGGAGCCCTCTAGAGGACAAAGTCGTAAATAAAAATAAAATTTTATTTAATGATGCCGAGTTGGGTATCAAATAAAAGGACTTAATTAACACATTTCAAATATATATATATAGTTAGCCGTTGCTTGCGGCTTTACTTGCATGCACCCGATAATTGGAAATAATTTCTGTTGGATGATGAATAACGGAATGAAATAACGGAAACACACTTTACTAATTAACTACGTTTAATAATTATAATATATATGTATTATTTATATAATAATCTAATCTGTGGAATTTATACATTTGGCAGGCCGTGTGGTTACTGTGCGGAGTCAGTCAGTACACATGTAATGAGTACACACTCTTAAATGACAAAATACCATACGCATATGAGATGACTCTCATTACATGTGTACTAACTGAGTCCGCACAGTAACAATACGGCCTGCCAGTAATAAATAATATTTAACATTGATTCTCTATTGGAAAAGCATTCCAACACAGTCTGTATATCTTATGAAGAAAAGTTTCAAACCAAAGTTATTTCTTTTTAGAACAGGAAAATTTTTTGTCTTTAAACTTTTCGTCTTTCTCTTAGCGTTTTCGAAAGAGAAATTTTGGTTTTTTGGTAAAATCATTATCAGGCTCCTGGACAACATCTCCCCAAAGTTTCATCGTAATCGGATGAATGGCTTAGGAACGCAAAAATTACAAACAGACAAACATTCATTTATATATGTATAAATTTATTGATCAAGCATTGGATCAGTTTCGAAACCAGCTGTTTCGATTTCTACATTCTGATTCCTCTACCACACAGTTTGGAGAATCATTACATGACTTTCGATTATTTGCATTAGTTGGTACAACAATTTCTGACTCTGTAATTGAAACATTGCCTTTAAATCCACTATTTTTTGTGAAATGAATCGTCAATTTCGTGTAAAATAATTCTCAAAACTACCCTTAATGATATAAGAGAGGAGTGGCCAACATTTGAACCGCCTTGAACATTTTTCCGATCAGCGAGATTTATCACACTTTTACAAAATATATTTATTTTATAATGGCCAAAGTAGTGAAAACCAATGTATTAAAAAAATACATTATTTGTGCATCCATATATTAAAAAAAAAAAATTAACTGTCGAAATTATGGGAAAAAATTAACTTTGATTTTAAAATAATATTCTTGCGAATATATGACAGTGACAAATATTGCCTTTTAGCGAATTTCCTGAAAGGAAATAGAGCTATTGGTCTATTCAAAATTTTCATTTCGGAGATAAATCCTTTTATTATCACCATGGATAAAGAAAAGGCAGAACGTTTGGTGAAAATTTTAAACAAAAAAAGGGAGATTTTATTTCAAAGGGTTCAAAGATTGTATGATTTTGCTACAAACGAGTCGCCTCAAAGATTTCTCAATCGTCCACATCGTCAGTGCCTACAGCCGCGGTTCAGACTCCCACTCCAAAACCCACGTCTATAAGACTAGAAAAAATAGTAATCCCACATTTCGACGGCTCTCAAGACTCGTGGCCCACTTTTCATGAATTGTTTAGGACATTGATTCATGAAGACACTCAATTATCGGAGCTAGAAAAAATGCAACATTTAACTTCGCGTTTAACTGGATGTGCTCGTAATGTGTGCCAAGGAATTAAGGCAACTGGCTCTAATTATGAAAATACATGGAAAGCCCTAGTTGATCGGTTTGACGATAAACGAACATTAGGAAATTCTTATCTTGAAAAAATCTTTAATTTTAATCCACTCCGATTTGAATCGAGAGAAGGTTTAGTTGCCGGTTGCCGGTTTTGAAACAATTAGATTTTACAGATTTGAGTTATTTTATTTTTTTGAATCGAGCCCTCGATATTTTGGATCCTATGACTAAAAGATCCTTTGAAGCAGCCCACCGCGATAAAGAAATTCCTGGGTACTCTGGATTTAGTTAAATTTTTGGAGAAACAAATCAAAACTTTGCTTCCAACTCATTCTTTCGTAGTGAAACCTGAGTTGGAGAATCGGTTAGCAAATTGTCCATGTTGTAGAAAGGGATCTCATATTTTAAAAAATTGTTCCCAATTCGTAAAATTAAGCCCCTGGAAGCGCTTCAGGTTGGTGAAGTCACAGTTTCTATGTGTTAAGTGTTTATCAGCAAAACATAAATTGGCTGAATGTAAATCGGAGGAAAATTGTACAAAATGTCAATCCTCGCATCAAGCCTGTTGCATTTTGAGGATTTTCGTACTCCAACTTCTCCCTCTTCTGCCGAACAAAATACAGTTGTGGATGGTAAACCCCCCACCAGCTTGTGTACTTTAAATCAGACTGGTTGTAGTAGGAAATTTTCAGTAATATTATCGACAGTGATCGTGAAAATTCGAGATAAGTTAGGACGTTTTCAAAATGCACGATTTTTGCTGGATTCAGGTAGTCAATCACATTTTCAGACCTCAACTCTATGTAAAAGGCTTCAGCTGTCCTTGGAAAATGTGAACAAATCTGTATTAGGATTTGGTGGAATCCAAAAACCCATTCGGGGAACAGCTACTGTAACAATACTACTATAACAATGTCCCGATTTGATAGTCGTGTTTTTTACACATTGAACACATACGTCGTTGATAAAATTGTCGATAAACTCCCTTCTGCTGAAGTCGACGTTTCATCATTAGATTATCTCCGACATATTAAATTAGCAGACGAAAAATTTTACCTTCCCAATGAGATTGATGGCATAATTGGTGCCGAATTATTTCCCTTCATTTTTGGAAGTGGGAAAGTAGAGATTTCATCGGATCTGCCTATCGCTCTTCACACCAAATTAAGGTTTGTTGTAATGGGAAAAACTCCCACCGAGTCCGTAGGAGTGGATCACTCATTTGTTGTCAGTGAGGACCCTCCATTGGACAAATTAGTTCGTCGTTTTTGGGAAATAGAGAACATTCCTCTGCCCTCGGAGCAACTTGTGACGCCCGAAGCATTGGAATGTGACAGATTATTCCTCTCTTCCGTTCAGAGAGACCCCCACGGGAAATATGTCGTCGCTCTTCCATTTCGAGAGGATCCCAAGTTGCTCGGTGACTCCTTGGAAGTAGCTAAAAGGCGTTTCTTTCATCTCGAAAGAAAGTTTGCGCGCACCCAAACATTCAAGATGGCCTACGCTGCGGTTTTAATGGATTATCTTGAGCAAGGTCATATGTCTTTGGTAGACAGCTCCGAACAGGAAATTGGAGGATATTTCATACCTCATCATGCAATTTTCAAACCTCAAAGCACGCCGATACGCGTTGTATTTGATGCTAGTGCCAAGACTACTTCGGGAAGGTCCTTGAATGACGTTGTATTCATTGGTCCTAAATTGCAGTCGAACATTGTCTCCTTACTGCTTAACTTCCGATTGTTTGCTTATGCCGTGACATCAGATATCAAACAAATGTACCGGCAAATATGGATTACCGAAGCACATTGAAAATATCAAAGGATCGTGGAAGCAACATGTTGGTGACCCGTTGAGTGTGTACGAGCTCAACACTGTTGTCTTTGGAGTTGCAACTTCTCCCTATTTAGCTTTGCGTACAGTACAACAGTTGGTAGAGGATGAGAAGGAACGATACCCATTAGCTGCCGAGATTTGCCAGCGGGACATGTATATGGATGACGTGCTGACCTCAGTTTGCTCTTTAGAAGAAGCCAAAACCGTATATTTGCAATCCAAAGCTATGTTTCGTTCTGGAGGTTTTGAGCTTCTGAAATGGGCTACGAACTTGGAGTCATTGACAGTGTTGTTTGAAAGTGGAGATGTGTTACACAAAGAGGATTCCAAGGCTTTTGAATTAGATAATCATTCTTGCTCCATACTGGGGCTTAGATGGCACTCCATGTCTGATTATTTTGCCTTTGATTTCGAGCCTCCTATTCATACTGCTACTAAACGCAATGTTCTGTCAACAGTAGCGCGAATATTCGACCCACTTGGGTTTCTGGCTCCAGTCACGTTCTCTTTAAAGTTGTTGATAAAGGGAATGGGGCAGGAGGGTGTGGAATGGGATCAGACACCTTCTACACCTATCATTGAAAGGTGGAAATCGTTTCAAGGAGAATGCTCGGTTTTGTCTCAAGTGAAAGTTCCACGTTTTTTAGGTATACACCGATACTGCCAGTTGACATTGGTCGGGTTTTGTGACGCCTCAGAGAAAGGATACGGTGGTGTCCTTTATTAGAAATCTGAGACTCCTAAAGGACCTCCAACTGTTAGACTTATTTGTGGAAAGTCAAGGGTATCGCCCACAAAAACCCTTTCTATACCACGGCTTGAACTGTGTTCCGCCCTCCTGTTGTCGGATTTGGTACGTCCAGTGGTTGAAATTTTTGATCGTCGTGGATTAAAGCCTCGAATCAGAGTTTTCACTGACTCGATGATTGAGCTTTGTTGGTTGCGATCGTCACCTGATCGTTGGACGACTTTTGTAGCCCATCGCGTAGCGAAAATCCAGTCAAATTTGGCCGACGATAATTGGGCTCATGTTAGGAGTGAAGAGAATCCTGCAGACTGCCTCTCTCGGGGGTTGTCTCCCAGACAGTTGCAGACTCATAGTTTATGGTGGTCTGGACCGGAATGGTTAAGGGACAGCGAATCGAGTTGGTCCAATGCTCCTCACTCTTTTCAGGACATTGAACCTCCCGAAGAGAGGTTAGTTAGTAGCTGCTTTCTTACTCAGCCTCAGGACCCCAATCGTTTAATAGAATTCATTGAAAGGCTCTCTTCTTTTCATAAACTACGGCGTAGTATGATCTATGTACTTCGTTTTGGGAAAATTTTACCCTATGAGTCGTTGGCCACTAGTAAAGAGCTCGATAGAGCAGAGTTAGAGCTATGTCGGATTGTACAAAACCATAGTTTTGCCAAAGAACTTGTAAGCTTAGAAACCAAAAGGGATTGCTCAGATTCTTTGAGGAAGCTTGCGCCATTTTTGGATCAGGGTATTATTCGTGTGGGAGGGCGATTAAGCCATGCATTGATTGACTACGGGCACGCTTATCCCATCCTACTGCCAAAAAAAGGCCATCTCGTGAATCTAATAGTTCGACATTACCACTTAAAGAATTCACATGCTGGTCCTAATTTATTACACTCTATAATTCGGCATCGATATTGGATCTTATCTGGCAGAACAGTTATTCGCAAAATATTCAGAATGTGCAATGTATGCTTCAAGTATAAGCCCAAAGCACCTACTCCTATGATGGCCAACTTACCAGCTTATCGAGTATCTCAAACGAAAGCATTTATACATACTGGCCTGGATTATGCCGGGCCATTATCTATTAGTTTGGGCCGCCGTAGAAAACCGGTTATACAGAAAGCCTACATTTGCCTATTTGTATGTATGGCCACGAAGGCCATTCACATCGAACTGGTATCAAATTTGTATATCCCCATGTTCCTAGCGGCTATCAAACGATTTTTGTCTCGTCGAGGGCCTTGTGCGACGATGTATTCCGATTGTGGGACAAACTTCGTCGGTGCGAAACGGGAATTGAATGAATTTCAATCGTCGTCGGAATTTCAGCAATCGCTATTGGATTGGATGGAAAATCGAATGGAAACTCATGCCTCCTCATTTCCCGCATTTTGGGGGCCTTTGGGAATCGAACGTCAACAGCGTTAAATCGCATCTGTTTAGAGTCTTAGGGAATCAGCTTTTGACTTTGAGGAGCTTAATACTTTGCTGGTGCAAGTTGAAGCCTTATTAAACTTCCGACCACTCTTTCCGCTGAATGAGGATCCATCGGAATTTGAAGTATTGACTCCTTCGCATTTCCTTACTCTGACACCCTTAAGGGCAATTCCAGCCCCAGACGTGACGGACATAAATTCATCGCGCCTCTCACGATATCAATTGTTGGACCCGATGGTACAATCTTATTGGAAAAGATGGGGCCAAGAATATCTCCACGAGCTCCAAGTGCGGTCAAAATGGACTACAAACAGCCCTTCCATAAAGGTGGGGACTCTTGTCTTAATAAAAGACGATCTTCTCGTACCTTGCCAATGGCCTTTGGCAAGAGTCATCGAAGTTTATCCGGGTACTGATGGGATTGTACGTGTGGCCCTTGTGAAAACCGCAAAAGGCACATTAAAGCGGTCTATAGTCAAATTATGCCCCTTACCCAATCAATAAATGTTTAATTCTGTAAATTTTTTCTTCATAAATGGTGTTGATATAATTACTTTTGTTGTGGTTCGAGTCAATTCTTTTATTTGATTTTCTTTTGTTTTTTTTTGTATATATAATTTTTCTGAAGCAGATTCTTCAGGGGGCGGGGATGTTTACGCCATAAATATTCGATTATTTATTGATTAATTATTTTCATTTGCAATTGTCAAGTCAATATTTAGTTATGGTTATTTTGATGCAATTTGTACTTTCGAGAATAAACCTCTCGGTCGGCTACTGCCTTCTGTCAATTTTGCATCGGTACTACGAATGGAGGAGACCGACAGGAATGCTTCGGCCTATTCTGATAGAGTCGCATAGTGGCTAGTTCGTTTGCGGTCACATTTTGTTGTTTTCGGTTTTGTTAATAAAACGTATAAATTAATATATTTAAAATTTTATGAAGTGAAATATTCAGAGAATTTTTTTTGTTTAACAAATAATTTTGAGTATTATTATTTGTCGCGTCCAAATCTAATTTTGTTAATTGTAAATTATTATTCGGTTATTGAAAAACGCCTGTTTATCAGCACGGAGGCAGACGAATTATTGTTGGAAACCTTTTGTTCAGGCTCTTCGTTATATCAGGAAGTTATCGCTGAGGTAAGAGGCTTTTCTTTCACAGTTTCCTGTCTGTTCTTAATTTTCCCAGCCTTTTACCCTACCGACGAGCTTCAAGGTGTGCGGAGAAGAAGAAGCGACAAAGATGAGTTATTTTGTTCGGTTTCACTACTTTTTATACCAATGAATTGGTTCATATAATTTGTACTTTTCAAAGTTTAATTTTGATAAATTTTTTCGGATTCTATTTTTTTTGAATTTTAAATCGATACAGTCCGCTTATATCGTAACATATATATATATATATATATATATATATATATATATATACATATCTAATACACTATAAAGCTAAAAGTGAAGCTGACTGACTGACACACTCACTAATCTATACAAACTATACAAAACCTAACTCACTTCTAGACATGCTAGAAAGATGCGGTTTTTTGCATTCGGCGCGAAATTGCTTCAAACCGACGAGAAAAATCGGAAAACTTCAATTTTTTTATTGCAACTCTCCGGAAAATTGGAAAAACATCCCCAAATTATGTTTTTCTGTTCTATGCATGCTAGAAAGATGGAAATTTCACCAATCGACCCGAAATAAAGTCAAATTAACAGAAAACTTTATTACCTCCATCGCAACCCCCGAAAATGGGGAAAAGACCCCTAAAACTGCCCTTTTAACTTCTATTCATGCTAGAAAGATGAAATTTTTACTAATCGACTCGAAATAAAGTGAAATTAACAGAAAACTTTGAAAAATTTCATTACCTACAAGGCAATCATCCGAAAATGGGAAAAACACCCCTAAATCTGCCTTTTTCACTTCTCTTCATGTTAGAAAGATCGGGTTTTTCCACTCGACGTGTCGCAGGTTTAAAATAACAAGACTAGTTTAAAAACGTAAATTTTTTCGTCGCAACCCTTTTCCAATGGGTTAAACACCCTCTAAAGCCACTCCTTTTCTTCTATACATACTAGAAAGTTGCGATTTTTTGTATTTGACGCTAAATAGCTATAAAATAAGAAGATCATTCGAAAAACTTAAAATTTTACATCGCTTCCCCATAAAAAATGAGAAAAGCACCCCTTAGCTACCCGTTTAACTTCTATTCATGCTCGAAAGATGGGATTTTCACCAATTGACCCGAAATAAAGTCAAATTAACAGAATACTACGAAAATTTTCAAGCCCCCAAAAAGGGGAAAAACTTCCCTAAAACTGCCCTTTTCATGTCAGAAAGATCGGGTTTTTCTATTCGACGTGGAACAGGTTTAAAATAACAGGATTATTTGAAAAATGTAAATTTTCCCATCGCAACCCCCTTCGCAAATGGGAAATAAAACCAAAACTACCTTTTTTCTTCTATACATGCTAGAAAGATGCGGTTAAATGCATTCGACGCTAAATAAATTTAAATTATGAAGGTAATTCGAAAAACTTTTCATCGCTACCCCCCTTAAAAATTGGAAAACGACCCCCTAAGATACCTTTTAACTTCTATTCATGGTAGAAAGATGGGATTTTTTGCATTTGGTGGAGAATTTCTTCAAACTAATGAGGTTATTCGATAAACTTTAATTTTTTCATCGCCACCCCTTTGAAAATGGAAAAACGCTCCAAAAATCACCCATTTACTACTTTATGCTGGAAAGATGTGGTTTTTTGCATTCAACGCAGAATAACTGAATTAATCGGGCAATTCGAAAAACCTAATTTTTTTTCATCGGTACCCCTTGAAAATGGTAATGTGAGACCTATCTACGCGCAGTTCCCCAAACCCCCCATCCTAAACCCCCCCCCAAATTATCCCCCCAGAAAAACCATCTAAATTCCTCCCATTAAAATCTCCCCCCCCCCATGAATTCTCTAATGGTAAGTATTTTTTCAACTTTTTTGGCAATTCATGTAAGGTTATTTTCTGTGACGCGGAGCCACGGGGGGAATCCCCTTGCGAGCATATATATACATATATATATATATTAGGGTGTTTCAAAAAAAATTTTTTTTAAATTTTCTTCCAAACAGGTTTAAAAGTTTCATTTAGGTATATAAAGACGCCAGTTCAAATTGAAGATTTTAATATTGACATTAAGGGGTGGCGCATCGCACTTTTCGATTTCCCATAAGAAAAACATAGGAAACATTTTTTTTGCTGCTTCTGATTTTTATAACTAACAATGCATTGTACCCAAAATCTCAATACATATTTTTGTAGGAAATTGAACGCTCGACAAAAAAAGTCTCTTGTCAAAATTTTGTAAAACTAACTGTATCAAAGCTACAACCTGCCAAAAAAAAAGTTTTTAAATTTTCTTCCAAACAGGTTTAAAAGTTTCATTTAGGTATACAAAGACGCCAGTTAAAATGTAAGAATTTAATATTGACATTAAGGGGTGGCGCATCGTACCTTTCGATTTCCCATAAGAATAACATATAGTGGAGCGCCATTCAACCTTTCATTTTTTCCCCCTTAGATGTATCAGCCTCGCGATGATTATCGAGAACTTTTACAACTATCGCTTATTTTTCTTGATAGTTGTCCAACAGACACAGCTTCGTTCAATCGTCCCGGTGCCATGCATCATGCTCGATGGATGTCAAAAGCCATCTACAGCTTAAAGATGTTTTTATTTCGAGACGAATTTAGTTTTACGGTCCACGAAAAAAAAAGCTTGAGACAAGTTTGTATTTTTGTTATTTTATTTTATATAAAAGCTTGGTATACTTCGACTTCTGCTATTTCGACGCCAAACAATAATTTGGAATTCATGAAAAAATTGATTCTGTATAAATAAAAAAGTTAATACAACGGTCTCACGCCAAGCTTATAAAAAAATGATGGAGCATTTGTGGTACCTCAATGAAGAATTAGCTACGATCTCATTATTTGACGACGATGCTCCCATGAATATTAATAAAAAAAATAGTAGTCGCAATTTCGAGTCGAGAAGGATTTACGGAAACTAATTTGCTGTACAATATAACCGATAACGAATTGGATTCATTATTAGAAAAAGATTTGAGCGAATTCGTCTCAAAAAATTCGTTGGAACTGTTTAAAAAATTCGATTTACCATACGATTTTTAGGAAAAAGATATCTCAATATGGTCCAGGGATGATAGCTATAAAGAAAATATCAAATTTAAAAAAAAATTAACCGTCACTAACGATGTAGCGGAACGAGATATTGCATTAATCGGAGAATATTCAAGCTGCCTAACTAAGGATGAAGAACAGCTACAATACCTACTACAAGTAGTCCGCAAGCATCAGCGATGTTATCCAAATTGTTGTAAAAAAAAATCTCATATAACAATTTAATGTAAATTTGCATAAATATTTGAGGGCATATAGCAATTCAAATAAATAAAATTAACAGATTTATAAAAGAAAATCACTTGTCTCTTTATTTATGCATTCCATTAATTATAGTTTTAAAAAAAAATTTACCATTAAAAATAAATAAATAAAATGATAAAAACATTTTCCGACCAAATTTCTATTGAAAAATTGTTTTATTGTTGCTGTAGTTATTAGTTATCATTTAGTTATAGTTAAATGCATACTTTACAAAAAAAAATCATGTTCACTTTATTTATATGACCTGCATGCGCTGTAATATTCAAAAAAAGGTCAAATTATAGGTAACTCAACTTTTGACAGGCTGTAACTTTGATACAGTTAGTTTTACAAAATTTTGACAGGATACCTTTTTTGTAGAGCGTTCAATTTCCTACAAAAATTTGTATTGAGATTTTTGGTACAAAGCTTTGTTAGCTAGTTATAAAAATCAGAAGCAGCAAAAAAAATGTTTCCTATGTTATTCTTATGGGAAATCGAAAGGTGCGATGCGCCACTCCTTAATGTCAATATTAAAATCTTAAATTTTAACTGGCGTCTTTGTATACCTAAATGAAACTTTTAAACCTGTTTGGAAGAAAATTTAAAAAAAAAAATTCTTTTTGAAACACCCTAATATATATATATATATATATATATATATATATATATATATATATATATATATATATATATATATATATATATATATATATATATATATATATTCTATTTTATATATATGTCTATAATCGCTCTAGCGGTCTGTTTGGTATTTGAGGAGCTTTTGGTATTCAAAAGGTCAAGTTCGTTAATGGGTAAAATCGGAAAAGGGGAAACACAAAATTTGGCATATCTCCCTTAATATTCGAAAAATTTATTAAAACTAAAAAGTAAAATTGTAGGTACTAAGTTTTACTGTAATTTTGTTTATCACTTTTTCTGTTACACTCATATTTACAGAAATATTGACGGTTTAAAATTGAAAACTAAATTCCTTAATATCTCTGTACACATTAAGAGTTTGAGCAAAAATGATAAGGTGATGAATTGTAGCAAACATGATTTTCTACAACTTTATTCCTAACGCATTTTTCGATTGTTCTAATACTACGAGATATTTTGTATTTTCTTCTTTCTTTATGCCCCCCTTTCCCCTTGATGTATGTCATTTATTAATAAAATTGGCCTTGCAAATACTAAAATCATATCAGACTAAAATTGTGACCGCTAGAAAGTGATTTATGTATTCTAAGGAAATTCGCTAAGTTGAAGCAGCTCCTGCGTAACGAATTTTTGTATTTTATTTATGAGTTCGCAGAATAATTAAATTATATTCTGCAAACTCATGATGCGCGCGCATCTTGGAACATAACTAATATAACAGGCATATTCCGTACATTTATATTTCATTTTTATTTCTTTACAATGTGCGTTTAGTTCATTATTATACCAGTCCAAGTAGCCGAGCGGTCTAAGGCGTTATGTCTGCGCAGTATGTATACTTGGAAACTGGGAGGTTATGGGTTCGAGTCCCGACATCGGCACTTAATCAAGCAGTCAATTCAGTCAATTATTAAAAAAAAAAAACAAAAAAAAACGGGCGGTTAATTGACTAAACTGTCGGCGTATGGACAAGAACGAAGTAACCGGCTATGCTTGAGAAGGTTTTCTGCAGTTTCCTTCACGAACTCCAGATGAATATTGGCATAGTTCCTATCAGAGTTGGCTGCAGCCGCATATCCTACCAATTCCTAGTCTACTCACAAATTTCTTCCACTCCACTCACATCCTTAGGCATCACAATGGACCTTATGGTCTATGTGTAGCCCGTCCAAGGCAGCCTCTACAATCTATCTGTCATTATTATTATATTATCTATATTTACATGTAAGAATAATAGTAAACTCAATTTTTCACTCCAAAAAATGTCTATAGTGGGTCTAAATCTAATATGGGGATATATAATTTTATATGCGGCCTGCGGAGTTATGATGCATTTCCAAAGTGGCCCGCAAGATCATTATGATGATAGTAATTTTTAAGCACTTCTTTCAATTAAAATTTTTGTTTTTCTCTTTTTGATTTAATTTTTTCATAGATCAGATTTTCGTCAAACTTACTTGCTATACAAAATTAGTTTTTATAATTAAAAAAAAATTACCCAAGGTAGGAGCGAACTTTAACTTCCTGAGAGGTAGTGAACCTTGCTACCCATTAAACGATGAAATTTATAATACCTGTGCTGTGATGAAAATTTGAGCTTTTTTCTGAGAATTGACTAGTGCTACTTTCACAATCGATGGCCTTTCCTGAAATTTGTTCATATTATAGCAAAACTTTAGCATTCCTAAACTTTTGCCGCCCTAGGGCCGGCTTCACGGGCCTAAGCGTAAATCCACCACTGGGCTAGACTGCAGACACATCTGAACCAAATTCAAGGATGGGCACAGAAATGGCGGGTGTCAATCAATGAAAATAATTCAGCCCACTGTGTTTATTAAATGTAGAGGTATTTCTAAACAAATGAACATTAGCAATAATTTTACCACAAGTTGATAGTGTAAAATATCTTGGAAATCATAAGAGGCAATTTGAAACAGTTTGGAATTCTCATAGTTTTTCTGGAGTTGTAAGGAAAAGTTACGTAGAGCCTCTCTTATCATTCTTTCGTGATCGCCTATAGTTTTCTCCAAACAATTCGGACAAACATACACAATATTTTTCTCTTTTATATAGAAGAGATGTGAACGGTTGTCTTCGAATCTCGTTAGAGTAGCTTATCCGATTTAGATTTAGGTTAGGTTTAAGCCTGTTTCTCCTGGCTAAAGTCGGAACCGTTTGGTGACAACCACGCCAAAATTGGTTCAGTCGTTTTAACGTTATTCACTAACAAAAAATTGCTCATATGTTATTTTTAAATTCTATCTTCGTGTATGTGTGTACATCAACAGATATATTTTAATAATATTATAAGTGTAAAAGTTTGTCAAGATGTATATTATCGCATCACGTTAAAGCAGCTGAATCGATTTTGATACTGTTTTCACGGGATAATTGTAAATTTTACTGAATAACAAATTCTAAATAAATTGTTTGTTTTTTTAATTAATTTTTTTAATCCCAGGTAACGCCGGGTATTTCAATTAGTCTTATATTTAAAAAAAGAGAAAAATTAAAAATAGTTGTTCAATTTTCACTTGTAAAAACAACCAAACAAAAACTAACAAAGTTTAATTGAAACAGAAAACTTACTTATCACTTAATATTATTTGCTATTCAAGTTTATGAAACACAAACTTATCGAAACAAGTTCCTGGTGTCTTTGTATAAAATGACCCTTCTAAATTTTGATATCTCGCAAAATAAACAGATTTTGAAAACTTTTATTTTTATCTTATAGAGGTCTAACCGAATCCAACAATTCTAGCTTACTAATTCATTCTTAGATTCGTTAATCAGTCTAATGAGATCAACTCACGTACTTCCAATTTAATCCAATCAAATAAGGATTCAACCTTAGGATGAAAGATAATAAGCTGAAAATTTGTGTAGACGTTTTTTTTTGTTGATATTCTTAACACTGGCTCAAAAATCATTCATATAATCACGTGTCCGTATCTTAAGATATTCAAGGGAAACCTTCGCGAAAATTAGTTTTTGCAAATATTTCGTTTGCTATGCGCCAAACCATGTTTAAAGTTATTATGAACTTAATAATAATAATGGGGTTTTACCTCCGTTTCACGAGACTCAACGGTCTATAACAGAGGCCACTCACATCATAATTTTTGAACCTTTATTAATTTTTAAGTATACATTTTTATGATGTGAGTGGAGGATAAAGAATTCGTATGCAGACTAGGAATTGGTAGGTGTGCAGCTGAAACCGAATTTGATTGGAACTATGCCGTTATTCATCTGGAGTTCGTGAAGAGAAACTGCAGAAAACCTTCACAAGCATAGCCGATTACTTCGTTCTTGTCCATACGTCGACAGTTTTAGTCAATTAACCGCCCTATTAATTTTTAATTCACAAACTCTCGATGTTGTGATTTGAACCCATAACTGGGCTGGTTATTATGAAACTTGTAAAGCATAAAATTCTCTTTATGCTCTAATCATTTTTTTAACCACTAACCGTTTTTGAGATATCGTGTAGATAATGAGATTTTATCGAAATGCTTTTGGAGGTCATGCCATCCCATAACTGGGCTGGTTATTATGAAACTTGTAAAGCATAAAATTCTCTTTATGTTCTAATCATTTTTTAACCACTAACCGTTTTTGAGATATCGTGCAGATAATGAGATTTTATCGAAATGTTTTTGGAGGTCATGCCATCAATGGTTGTGACAGTTTAAGAAAAAAGTTAACTACAAATTATAGAAATGCTTTAAAAACTTCCTGACTTGTACAATGGACAGCAAAAGTGGCGTTGATTTTTTCAAAATTTTACAGCTAATTTGTGCCGAATCTATTCGGTTTTCGAAGACTTGTTTAGAATAAATGGATTCGACACAAATCAACTGTAAAATTTTAAAAAAGGAACCCTACTTTAGCTATCCATTTCACAAATCGGAATATTTTCCCAACATTTCTATAATTTGTAGTTTACCCTTTCTTAAATAGCGCAGATATTGGACCATACCCACTGTCGGCGTGACTTCAATAAGCATTGCAATATTTCCATTGTTCGAACGATACCTCAAAAATGGTTGATAAACAGAAAAAATTGCCAAGACATAAATTATACAGAATTTTATGCTCTACAAGTTTCATAATTACTTTAAACATGAATTGACGCATAGGAAACGATATATTTGCAAAACACTGATTTCTGCGACATTTCCCCTTGGATATTTGAACGTGGAAACGATATTATATGAGACTTTTGAGTCAGTGTTTAGAATGTCAAAAGTCTATGCAAGTTTTCCGTTTATTACCTTTAATTCCGAGGTGCAGCCGATTTTTTGCCTTACTTGATTGTAATAATTGTTTTTGTGTTATTGTAATGCAATTTAAGGTTGGTAAAGATAACATATCTACCTCATTCAGACCACTTTCAATAGACTTGGCATATTTGGGCTTCTTAACCTCTTGTTTTGTTTCATTTTTCTTCTTAACTAGTAGTTTTTTCGGCTGTGTTTGAGGTATTAATTTTTTTGGCGATTCTTTTGGTTTTGTATTTTCTTTATTATTAGTTAAAGTAGCGTACAAACTTTCAACTTGAGATAAAGGTACTGAAATTCAATAATTATTAAGATTTATGAATATCAACGTATTCATTTAGAATAAAATATTGGTAATCTTACAAATGTCTTCAACTTTAGGTGCATTTTCAATAAAGACCTTCTTTTCGGCTTTTGACAACTTTTTTGGACCTTTATCTTTTTTTGAACGAGTTACAACTTCCCATTGTCCACTTGACATGTTTATTTCGAGTAAACACTTTTTAACAAAAATGAATTTTAATTTAAAATGTAAAAATTAAATATAACTAAATAAAAATGATTTCATAAAGTAAAAATTATTGTCAAACACACGTGTGCATTGATATAGTCACACAAATTACATTACGACACGTCATCATAACTTATTCATAAGACAGTACATGGAGACAGTATACCATGAAGAATAGATAAATAGGAGATTGAACGACATAGGCAATTCGTCTGTTTTTTCGTCCTCAAAAACGTGTAGAGATCATAGTTATTATTTTCGCCACTAGCGGCAGTGCGAATATACCCGTACGGAATTATTATTATTATTATTACATATTAAAATCAACGGCTATCGCATCTTACAAATAAAAATTGTAAGTATAAAAACTGTTTAATTTTATAAATGTGAAAAAATGGGACGATGTTGTACAGGGAAAGCATAGATATACTGTTATATATCTATGAGTGGAAGGTTGTTTAAGGTTAGGAATGCGTGTCTGCATTTACGAAAAGAATATGGTCTGTAATTACCGGTTTTGTCATCTTTCTTTATCTAATATATGTTAGTATTGTAAACATATATTTGTATATTATTATTAATTGCAATTATCACTATGATTCTTCATCTTTTAATTTATTGCAGATTATTAAGAATTCTCTATTATTATTTATTTAATTACTACTTGATAATCGAAAACAATTTTTTATTATCTATAAAACTAAGACTTCTTATTAACTGAATGAAAGTGATTTCTTGGCGCCTACATTTAAACATTTAAATTCCGTACGGCACTGACACCAGTGACCCCTACTGATAAAAGATAGTTACACCAATTCTTGACCGTTTTTTTAACATTACGTTCGCTCTCCTAATATATCTATTCTTTATGCAGTATGAGATAGTACATGAAGTATACATCACTGACCTCCACTATTGGTCGCTTTCCATTAGACATACAGTCGCTGTGTGTGACACAGTGCGTGGCTAGACCGTTCCATTAGTACTCCTGCTTGACACCGTGTGCGCAGAGAGAGGCACAAGGAAAACCGAGTGTAATCGCTCGTATAAGGGCCAGTGTTACCAATAATTCTTAAGGAATTATGGTTTAATAATTATTAATAACTAATAATTCAAAATAATTTTTATTGTTCTAACACTAACAGTTAGACGCTTTTAAACAGATTATGTTAATTTTCTCTGAAAAATGTTTATGAACACCATCTGTAAATCAGGCGAAGAATTAAATTACGTTCCATTTATCGCAATTTCTCACACACAGCGTGCTTTGCTATGTGCACACAGTGCGTGACACACTCATGGGCTGTGTCATAGATACTACACAAGGATACCTAACTCCATGTAAACAAATAATTGACAAAAATAAGATGTCAGTAGTGTCGCTTATTGTCGGAAACAGTGGCGAGAGTATAAGGCGCGAGTTTTAATTGAAAAACATTACACATTTATAGTATTATAAAAATTATTTGCAGCCAAGAGGTAGATTGTAAAGGCTGCCCTAGACGGGCTACACTTCGACCATAAGGTCCATTGTGATGCCTTAGGATGTGAGTGGAGTGGAAGGAATTTGTGAATAGACTAGGAATTGGTAGGATATGCGGCTGCAGCCGACTATGATAGGAACTATGCCGATATTCATCTGAAGTTCATGAAGGAAACTGCAGAAAACCTTCTCAAGCATAGCCGGTTTCTTCGTTCTTGTCCATACGCCGACAGTTTAGTCAATCAACCGCCCCTTTTTTTTTTCTTTTTTTTTTTTTATAATTGACAAACTACCGATGTCGGGATTCGAACCCAACCTCCCAGTTTCCAAGTACTGCATACTGCGCGGACATTACGCCTTAGACCGCTCGGCTACTTGGCTGGTATTTGCAGCCAAAGTATTTTTTCAATAAAATAATTTGTTTTAATAAATGATAAGTAATTTCAATTTTTCAATAAGGAATTAGTTGAAGTGATAGTTAAAAATTCGTAAAATAATTACATAAAAATAAAAAACATCGAATAATTAAATAGTAACCTGTAAAGTTAGAATTGTAAAAATGAAAATAAATTATTGAATCACATATTAAATTAAACTGTTATTTATTAATAATAATGCTGAAAAAAAAAATATATAAATATAAAAATATAAAAATACAAATATGCATTCAACGCATTTGCATTTAAGATAAATTTTCTGACGACATATCCTTTAAATCATTAAATTATTTTGGTACTTTAACAAATCTTGGTTTTTTTAATTGATCCCGTTGCATATTGTCACAATCTACTTTTACAATTGTCTACTGCACATACTCTTTCTATTTTAAATGTTTTTTATTTAATAAATTTTTTTAAACAAATTGCATACTTCAAAATAATCATTTCGAAATAAAACTGGTTACTTGCGTACTTCACTTCTATTTATTATACTATATTCCACTATATTCACTTCGGTACGGATCAGTACGTATCAACAAACTAGCGACCCTAGAGGCATAAAAAGGAAATATAATTTCTACCATTTCGTTGCCATATTTTGTAAATTTTTCCGTTTGAGTTCGATCTCCTTCTGTAGTCTCCATGGGCTGTGTGTTTAAATGGAAAGCCACTATTTTCAGTGAATAATATACATAATGGTTGCTTTCCATTAACACACAGTAACGGAGTGTGACACATTGTGTAAGCACTGTGCGTTCTCTCTGTGTGCGCACGCTGTAAAACGAAGTTGTTAATGGAGCGCACAGTGCTTACACACTGTGTCACACTCCGTTGCTGTGTGTTTAAATGGAAAGCCACCATTTTCAGTGAATAATATACATAATGGTTGCTTTCCATTAACACACAGCAACGGAGTGTGACACAGTGTGTAAGCTCTGTGCGTTCTATTAACAACTTCGTTTTCAGCGTGCGCACTCAGAGATAGACAAGAAAAACTTGTGTGTAGTGCGTGTGTAACCGATAGTACTACCAATAATTTTCAAAAATTTATTTTTATCAATTGGTAAATTTTGTTTATAATAATAATAATGGGGTTTTACCTCATTTTTTGAAATTCCATGGTCCATAACATGGCCTAATCGCATCATTATTATTTAACCTTAATTAATTTCTAACGATACATTCATGATGTGAGTGGAAAGCAAGGAATTTGTATGCAGACTAGGAATTGGAATGTTGTACGGCTGTAGTCGATTTTGATATGAACTATATCGATATTCATCTGGAGTTCGTGAAGGGAAACTGCAGAAAACCTTCACAAAGTCGGTTTCTTCGTTCTCGTTGTAACGTCAATTAACTGCCACATTAATTTTAATTAACAAACTGCCACTGCCGGAATTTGAACCCATAACCTCCCAGTTCCAAGCAGAGCGTACTAGACCACTTGTCCATTTTTGGACTGGTTTAATAATTATTAATAACTAATAATAATTCAAAATAATTTAAATATAATTTATTTATTGTTCTAACACTAACAGTTTGACGATTTTAAACAGATTATGTTAATTCTCTCTGAAAAATGTTTATGATCACCATCTGTAAATTATGTGAAGAATTAAATTACGTTCCATTTATCGCACCTTCTCATACACAGCGTGCTTTGCTGTGTGCACACAGTGTGACACAACCATTGGCTGTGTTATGGATACTACACAAGGATACCGAACTCCATGTAAACAAATAATTGACAAAAATAAGATGTCAGTAGTGTCGCTTCTATGCCGGTACCAGTGAGAGTATAAGACGCGAGTTTTAATTGAAAAACATTACGCATTTATGAAGTATTATAAAAATTATTTGTAGCCAAAGTATTTTTTCAATAAAATACTTGTTTTAATAAATGATAAGTAATTTTAATTTTTCAAAAAGGAATTAGTTGAAATTGAAGTGATAGTTAAAAATTCGCAAAATAATTACATAACAATAAAAATCAAAATAATTATAAAACATCTAATAATTAAATAGTAACCTGTAAAGTTGGAATTGTAAAAATGCAAATAAATTATTGAATCAGATATTAAATTAAACTTTTATTTATTAATAATAAATAAAATAAAATAATCACTTCGAAATAAAACTGGGTACTTGCTTACATCAATCCTATTTATTATACTATATTCACTTTGGTACGGAGAGTACGGATGCACAACTAGCAAGTGGCATAAAAAGTAAATATAATTTCTACCATTTCATTGCCATATTTTGTCAATTCTGCCGTTTGAGTTCGATCCTTGTGTAGTCTCCATGATTGATTGATGGATTAATATCGGGGTAAAACTATTGCACTTCGACCATATGGTCCATTGAACTCTCCCTTCTAACTCAGTCTGATGAGACTCGCTTCTCACATATGTTGGCAATAACCTGGAGCTTGCTTATCAGGTCCTCCCGAAGGTTCATATATTCGGGGTGAGATGCACCGAATATCCTGTATCTGCTGTAACCCAGAGGTTCGCAGTCAAAGATTATGTGGCTGGATGTTTCTTCCTCCTAGCCACACAATCTGCACATAATGGACCCGTTATGGAGTCTCATTGTGCGCAGATACTTCCGCATGGGATAATGCCCGGTAATGAACACGGTAACCCTCCGCAGTTGCATCCTGTTCAGCCTCAGTGCATCGAGAGATAACCTTTTTGTTGAACTCTGAAGCAGTACCTTCCCGAGCTCCTGCCCCGGTACTTTTTCCCAGTGATCACGGTGTTTAGCATTTGACCACTCGTTGATCACCTGTTTACATGCAGCCCTTGGAATTCCTAATATAGGCTCCGGGCCTATAAAGGGCATTCCGACTCCCTTCTTTGCTAAGGTATCTGCTTTTTCGTTTCCTTTGAAACCACTATGACCTCTACGTAGGTTCTCACGGACGCAAGCCAGTATGGTGTAGACTTCTGCTTGGAAGACCGTGGCATATTTCCTCAAGTTGGGGCTTATGTTTGCATTAGGTCTCTCACCGTAGATTCCCGTACCGGTCCCTTCTTCAGTTTTGCATCCGTCTATATATCAGACGATTCCTTTCTTGAGATAGGGTGGTTCTTCTTTCGTCCACATGGCCCTATCACAGACTACAGTGAAAGGTTTTGAGAAGGAGTATATTTTGGGAAGCATATCTGTGCCCATTTTAAAAACGGGGACTGAGATCGATGTAGAGAGATAATTGATGTTCCCACGATCCTTGCATGTCCAACCTGATTTTTTTTAAACCAGTTATTAATGCAAGACAGTCTATAAGCGCTGGGTCTCGCTATAGCTATTATTACAATGCTTAGCGGAAGCAGCCCCAGTATGACTTCCATGGCAGCTGTAGGTGTACTGATCATGGATCCAGTGATGCACATGCGGGCCAGTCTCTGGATCCTGGATAGGTTTTTGCACGCAGTAATCTGCTTAACTTTTGGCCACCACACTAGAGTAGCATAGGTTATAATGGGCGTGACTACTGTTGTGTAAAGCCAGTGGATTATTTTGGGTTTTAGACCCCAGACTTTTCCACATGCTCTCTTGTAAAGCATGAGAGAAGATTTGCTCTTATTTGTTATGTATTCCAGATGAGGGTTCCATGTTAGTTTAGGGTCCAACATTCCTTCTAAAAACTTGGCTTCTCTTGTAATCTGTAATCTTTCACCGAAGAGGATGGGTGGTTTTATGTTATCCACCTTCCTTTTACGTGTGAATGGAATTAGTGTGGTCTTAACAGGATTTATTTTCAATCCCTGATTGATACACCATTCCTGTGCGATTCTTAGAGCGTTTTTCATAAGCTCCGAGATTGTGCCAATTACAATGTCGTTCGCGTATCCCAGTGTGTAGTATCCATTTTGGTTGAGATTCGTCAGTAAGCTGTTCACTGTCAGGCTCCACAGGAGTGGGGATAAGACATCACCCTGCGAACATTTCTTTGTGGTTCTCACAGTGACAGACTCTCCAAAAAGGGAAGTTTGTATTCTTCTTCCTATCAGCATAGGTTTTATCCACCTGCAAAAAATGTCTTCTACTCCGTGCCGACCTGCAGAATCAACCATGGAACTGTAAGAAGCATTGTCAAAAGCCCCCTCTATGTCAAGAAAAACGCACAAGGTGGTTTGTTTCCTTGCGAATCCCTCCTCAATCCTATATATTAGGTTGTGTAGGGCTGATTCACCGGATTTTCCCACCTGATCCGCGTGTTGGTTGGCATGAAGCGGATTCTTCGACCGTGCCCCCTGAGTCAAATGAAATCCTATTAGTCGTTTCATTGTTTTCAGTAGAAACGATGACAGACTAATTGGTCTAAAGTCCTTTCCCGTAGAGTGGTTAAGCCTCCCCGATTTTGGCAAGAAGGTCACTCTTACTGGCTTTTATACTGTTGGGATATAACCCGTAGCCAGGCTTGCCCTGAATATATGACTAAGCAGAGTTAAAAGATGCTCTGCTCCTTTTTGTAAAAGCACTGGGTATATCACATCTGGTCCCGGTGCTTTGCAGGGATCGAATGAGTTTATTGCCCATTCGATCTTTGAGCGGTTAATGGCAATCGCCGCTCTTCTTCAGTCCTCGCCAGTCGGTGGGAGACCCTGGTTAAGCTGCTCTTGAGAAGGGTTTTCACCGTCTATTGCCACTGAATCCGGGAAATGAATGCAGAGCAGTGTCTCGAGTGTATCCTTCTCGGAGCTAGTATACTCACCATCGGGTTTACGAAGTGACCCGATAGTGTCAGCGGGTTTCTTCGCCAGGATACGATGGAGTGTTGCTCCCTCAGACGTGTTTTCCATGAGTTCATTTTTGCTTTCTTCAGAGACCTTTTGTATTCGGTAAGGGCTTCATGGTAATTATCTCAGTTCCCCAACCTCCTTGCTCTGTTAAATAGCTGGCGAACTTTTCACCTCTGATTCCTTAGGCCCTCATTCCACCAACAAGCCGACTTGCTGATATCTTATGAGACCTCCGGGCAGTTTTCTTGGAAGGGGTTAATTATTGCATGATAAAGCTCAGTTGTAGTAAGCTCAATGTCCAGTACGGTTTTAACATTTTTCGGGATTGTTTGAAGTATAGTGTCGAATTATATTCGACCCAATTTGTTCTTCTCGGATCCCGATAATGTATATTACATTGGTCCGTTTTCACCTCCACATTGTAATAGATTTGTCTGTAATCTGATGCAGATGGTTCATCGGATAGTAGTCATATCTTGATTTTTCCACTGATTTCATAAGTGCTCAGTATTACATCAATGACTTCCTTCCGAACTTTGTTGTATTTTATTTTTACCGCCGTAAGATCTCTCTGACAAAACTCTAACAGCGGCAAGACATTGATGTCCTTTCTTGCATAAATGCAAGTTCTGGGTCTCTCCGAGTTTTTATCGTAAATAATTTGTCCTCAAGCATCTCCTAGTCAAGAATCTTATGGTTCACAGCCCAAGGTTCCTGGATCAGAGCTATGGAAATTCCCCTTTTCAGTACATTTTGACAGAAGACAGCGGAGACCGCCTTACTGTGCTGGAGGTCTATTTGAAGCATCCGAAGATCAGACATTCTTTTTACCCTGTTGAGTTGTATAGTCAACAAACTATATTACAATATTTAATTAAATTGTTTATAATAATGTAATTTAATTTCAAGAATGCGCGCTATTTTTGTATTATTCGATTAAGCTTAGGTAATAAAGCAGTTACCTATTATATGGTATTTGGACGCGATTTGTTCGATGATACAACTCAGCATAATAATAAACTGGTTTCACCCTGAATGTCGGTACGACAGGTTAGGAAGATGCTTGTTCAAAAAAAATACTGTGGAGCAGCAGAAAAAAACATCATTACAATTATATATATCATTGTGGAAACATCTTCAAAATTGATTTAAAATATTATCAATTTATAGTTCAGTAAAGTTAAACACGAAAAGGCGGTCGTGCTTGCAAAAGGTCCGGTCGTTCTGAATTTTTTATATGTTGTTAGGACATAAACCAATATTAAAAAACCAGATTTGCAATTTCCAAAGTGTTGTGCTAGCGGCGGAGTACCCAAAAAACCATGAAATTTTCGGACTTTTTTCAGTTTTTGCTCAATATCTCAGTGAAGGAAGGGTCTGACCGGTATAGACATTCAAAATTTATTAAAAAGAAGACTAAATTTTCAACAATTTGAGATTAAAACAAGCTCAATACAGCTATTGGTTCCTAAGATACAGTTCTTAGAAAATAGGCCATTTTTTCCAAAAAGTGCAATTTTTTCGAAATGGTCACTTATTTCGTAAAATATCTTCTAAAATACGCATCCCACGTCAAATATTATATGTAATAAACTTGTAGTAAATTTAATTAACTTTCATTTGAAATTAAACTGGTACCTGTATGCCCAGCGGTTCTCTCAAAAACGGCAGATAACCAAAAACAGTCATAAGTTAACCAACGCAGCGCACATATTTACCAGATGTTTGTATGCATATTTTCGGTAAAAGTAGGTACCAATTGCAATCAGAAGGAAGGAAACAAAAGATCGAGGTCGTACAACAGTTATCAGAACATGAGAAAATGACACAAACTTCTTCTTCCATGCTTCAAGGGGCCACGCTTGTTTTTGAGAACAACAGTCTCAAAAAATAGCTGTACTGAGTGCCCCTTGTTGGAGCCCATCTCCACTATGACTATGTCATCGACAAAACGTTTTTGGAGGTGAATTTTCGTTGTTCTCACATCAGGGATACAACCACCCTTAATTTGCTGCAGAAGGTGTGATAAAGAAAACTGGCATTCATCACTGTTTTAAAACAGGTAATCGTACACACAATCCATCGCTTCTTCAGTATTACCGGTTAGACGATACCCTCTCTTATTCCTAGTAGCAGGTGGTAATCTAATCAGGCTCCTGTAGCACAATCTGTGGTACGCCCCGTCTGCAGCAACCAGGTCATCAATGACGAGAAGGCGCTCATATTGTGCTGCAGGAGCCTGTTTAGATTACCACCTGCTACCTGGAATAATGATCATAATAATAATAAAAATAATTTATTATACCAGAAATGATGTACAAATGTAATACATATTGGTTCGTCATATATTCCTAACATTATAGGTTGTTAGAAAAAAATTCATCCACATTATATGGACAATGATCGAGCAGTAAATTCTTGCAGGCGGTTTCAAAATTCCTTTGGTTACATTCAAGCTTTATATGAGATGGTAACTTGTTGAAAAATTTTAAGCCATTGTAAGATGGACCATGTTCGAAGACATTTAAGTTGTGCTTGGGTACTCTTAAGTCGCTACCATGTCTTGTATAATACGTGTGATTAAAGTTATTTTGATCTACCGTATGAATATTCTTCTTTATGTGGGCGAGACAATGGAGAATGTATATACTGGAGAGCGTCAAGATTCTCAGATCCTTAAAATATTGTCTACAGGAAGTTTGCTGGCCAACACCAACAGTTACTCGTAATATTTTCTTTTGCTTTATGAAAATTTGTGTTGATTGAGAGGCAGACCCCCATAACAAAATTCCATATTTAAGTCTGCTATGAACCAATGAATAGTATATCATAGCTAATGTTTTTTGACTTAGATTCTCTCTTAAATTTCTAAAAAGAAAAGAGTAGTCGTGGAATAAGAGACGGAACGTCCTGCTAGTAATACTGAAGAAACGATCGATTGTGTGTACGATTACCTATTGGAAAACAGTGATGAATGCCAGTTTTCTTTATCACACCTGCTACAGCAAATTAAGGGTGATTGTATAACTGATGTCAGAACAGCGAAAAATCACCTCCAAAAACGTTTTATCGATGACATAGTCATAGTAGAGATGGGCTCCAACAAAGGGCACTCAGTACAGCTATTTTTTGAGACTGTTGTTCTCAAAAACAAGCGTGGCCCTTTGAAGCATGGAAGAAGAAGTGTGTGTCATTTTCTCATGTTCTGATTACTGTTGTACGACCTCGATCTTTTGTTTCCTTCCTTCTGATTGGAATTGGTACCTACTTTTACCGAAAATATGCATACAAACATCTGGTAAATATGTGCGCTGCGCTGGTTAACTTATGACTGTTTTTGGTTATCTGCCGTTTTTGAGAGAATCGCTGGGCATACAGGTACCAATTTAATCTCAAATGAAAGTTAATAACAACATATAAAAAATTCAGAACGACCTGACCTTTTGCAAGCACGAATGTAGATCTTAACTGGACTATTAATCTATATATCTAATTTAAAATATTATTAATTTATTTTGTATAAGTAATACAAAAAAAGTAATAAGTTTGTTCGGTTTAATTTACCACATTTTGAAAGATCTAAGTAATAAAATTTACACATTTTAAAAGAATTTCGAGTTTTATTGATATTGTATTACCTGGATTCATCCATATACACCATCGATAATTCGGAACGCCCGGTACATTTTAACTGGGGTAGCGTGGTGAACAAATCTGGACCATCATCAACTGAATTTATACAATTTCGTCGGGGCCTCTGGATTTATGGGAAGTAATTGTACATTTAATACCATAAATGAATGACTACGGACCATCCGAATACAAATTGTTTTCCGTTTGCCTAATTTACGTCAACCAGACGCAGAAAGTTTGGTAAATTGTACGTGTAAATTCAAATAAATTTGATTTTACTTACTCAGAGTAGTTTTGGATTTAAACTTTGGGAAATTGTCGTTGAATATCATACCTGTTAAAATTACACCATGTGAAAAGGTGAGGTTATTCCCCATGCCAGAAGATCTACAAATAAATATCGATTAAACATATTCTACAATTCCTTATTTCGGGATAAATCAATAAATAAATCAATTCACTATATTACTTACAAACGTTTAAAGTATAACTTTCAATTAGTTTGAATTGCACAAATATAATAACTTGAAACTCGTTCGTTGAATTCATTCTGACACAACATATAATAATACATGACCTCATTTTGTGAATCATTTTGATATTTTTCTTGCTTTAGTGAAACAAGCGGTATGAGAGTTTTCGTCGTATCTACGTAATATAATAAAATCTTACATGGGCCCAACTGTATTTCTAGAATATTTTCTAGACACATAACATCTTTATAAAATAAAGGAATACAATTCTACTAAAACTTTCGATGGTTATGATGTTTTTATGAATCCTGACATTTGTGTATTAAAAGTTGCATATTCAAACACAGTGTTTTGGATTTCGTTTAAACATTTCACTACAACATAACTTAATATATCTTAACACTCTTATCTAAACTATATTTCTCAACAACCCTTTGATGTTTTCAATGGTCTAAGGTTGATTTGGCCAAACCCGAGGTATAATTTAAACCCTCGGTCCTGAATCAACCCAGATCCGCTGCACTCACTTCCAGCATGATGGTGCGTTCCGCATTGGTCCTCGTGCTGTTGATAATTCGCCACTCCTAAGTGTGCAGGTTTGCATTCTGCGCTCCAAGAGTTGTGATTATTTTGCCCGTTTCAACGGAGTTAAAGATCTGGGGAGCATACAGCAGAACTTTTGATGTGTTCATCAGGGCTCTTGCATCCCCGATGACAAGTTTCGCTCCGTACCATGGTCTGATATTTGGGACGTTCTCCATGAGCCAGTTTATAGCTGTTGTTCCTATGCAACGCACAACGAGGGCCCCTCTGTCCAGTTGGCAACCCTGATATTGTGGGCCCTCAACGAGCTCTTGGCTAATGAGGGTTTGTAGCATCGAGAGTTGCACCTCTTCGGATTGTTCCTGAGTAAATTTGACCTCAGGATACCCCCGCAATGCAATGCACATCTTTGTTGTTTCAGCGGTTTCAGCAAAGATATTAATAGCACTTGCCTATTCACCCTTTCTACGTTTTTTCGAGATATGTTTCGGGCTTGGAGTCCCATGTGCAGATCTCGGCCTCTTTACCTGTGGATTTTCCAAGGGTTGATTCCCTGAGTCGGACCCCACTGGTATCCCTGTTCCTCAGAAAAACAGGGCTATAAGGTTTTTTGTCCGGATTTTCCTCTTTATCGGAGAAATGGTTTCTCCTCAGCTCTGGCTTTCTCTTCAACTGCTTTTCTCTGGTCTGCACCCGAGAGATTTTTCATTTCCACCTTCAGGAAAGGATTCTGTCGTCCAGATTTTCTGCTGGGCTGGATGCACCTGTAGTTTTTTGTGTCTCAGCGTGGTTTGTTTGTGCAGCCTCGGTTGATTCACTTTTAGAGGGGATTTGAGCCCCAGAGTTATTATTTTTTTAAAAGTGTTTTTCCATTTTGGTACAATGATTAAAACGGGCCGTGTACTACCCCATCGGCCACTTGATGGGGAGGGCATTGATACAGTGGAGTTTGCCAGTATCTCCAAGTGGATTGTTTATGACAGCATTCGACCCTGCTGCCCTAGCTTTCGGTTAGTTCTTTAGGCACAATGCCTCGCACCGTAGCCTAGGTTTTGCATGGTTTCTTGGTCGTGCTTCTCAAGGCTATCCTGTCCGGCGTGGGTATTCCTGCAAGTAACATAGTTACCGACGGTGTAGCATAGCCCTTTATCGATGCACATAAGCCTCTCCACCAACTACAAGGTCCTACCATGCCTAAGAGCGGATTATCTTTATATAATCGGATTCCAAAATTGGCCAGGTCTAATTGAATCTCATTATATATAACCAGAGATTAGTATATAACCATATCTAATTATTTATGATCAGGTATAGATAGCTAGATCGGAATATAGGTAATTCATGAAAAAAAAAGTATTTTCCTTAATTCTTAAAATAAATGATTTGTTATTATATAACCACAATAACAAGTATAAAAAAACGTAATTTTCATAACGTATTGCTTAATATTTTTAATTTTTCTATTTAAATTATTTCTGATTTTTTTTTGCTTACTCAATAGTCAGCTTTAATTCACCAACTCGCTGCGATATAGCTACCTCAACTTCGCTTCTGGTTTGAGGAACTCCCTTGCGAGTTTTCCACCCTTTAAAGAAGCCTGCTGTAAGGTAAAATCTAAAATAATTTAAAGATGTATGAAAATAATATCTTATATTAATTTGAGGACCAACAATAGAACTAAATATTTCTTTTAATTACCAATTATTTCATTTCGTGCAACCTCATTAAGTGGTTTCATTTACCTCCGTAAAGTTAGCCCCCCGACTTCATTTTCCAGAACTTTTTTTTATGCAAATCGTTCGAGAATCGTTTGAGAGGGTTGGAGAGAAACGAAAAAACGTTTGAGAGTTATTATTTTTTACGTAAAAACGTTTTAAATTTCGAGTGTCAACTTGGCCCCCCGTCTTTTTTTCTTCTTAAATAATAGACTTGGACGCTTAATTATTTTTCTAATCGTTTGAGAATCGTTAGAGAGGGTTTGAGAGAAAAGAAAAAACGTTTGAGAGTTATTATTTTTTACGTAAAAACGATTTTAATTTCGAGTGTCAACTTGGCCCCCATTTTTTTTATCCCCTGAAAAAGCAGACTTGGACGCTTAGTTTTTTTTCTAATCGTTTGAGAATCGTTAGAGAGAGTTTGAGAGAAAAGAAAAAACGTTTGAGAGTTATTATTTTTTACGTAAAAACTATTTTAATTTCGAGTGTTAACCTGGCACCTCTTCTTTTTATTTCCTTAAATAATAGATTTGGACGCTTAATTTTTTTTGCTAATCGTTTGAGAATCGTTAGAGAGAGCTTGATAATAATGAAAAATCGTTTGAGAGTCAATATTTCAATTGATATTAAATAATTTTTCAGAACCCAATTTCCTCTAGGGACTATAGAAAAATTAGCTCCAGCGGTGCTCAATAAACAAATTTATGTCTATAGATAACAGGTTATCTACATAACAGGTTTTATAGATGAAGTGTCAGTGCATGTACCAGAAGTACATTTTAAATGAAAGTATAAAACTTAATCCGGAAATTTCTTGAAAATCATTAGCATATATCATTATTACGGAAAGAGCATGATTGCGACGAAATTCGAACCCCACGATAATTGGTTGCGGCCAAGCTACTAAATGAATCCGGTGTTACCCGTCAACCTTGTCAGCACAGTATCCCGGACAATAAGAGTATCGCCGATTGCGTTGGAGCACACATCGCGACACCTATCTCAGAGCCTTACGGCCCCAGTAGAACTCTTCATGGCTTGGCTCGAAATCAATATTTTGCCAAAATAAAGAAATACGCCTCAGCGAGGAACCGAGAGACGTTTATCTGGGCAATAAGCTCTTTGCCTTTTGGAGCCAGGTACAGTCGATCAGGATTCAATGAAAAAACACATTTGATTACTGATGTAACTTTAATAATCGATTTAAAAATAAAAACATTTTAGGTACGAGTTTGAGCCCATTTCGCTTACATGGCCGGAGACGATCCTTTCACCCCGTGCAAGGAGGCCAGTATCGGTTCCCTCGAGAATTTTTTTCTTCGCCTTTCTATTCTCATCGAACTTTTATATGTTCTTCTATTGCAGTCCTCAGTTCTTCATCTACATCTCGTCTCTTTCCTCCCCCCCCTCTTGGTATCCTCTTCCATCTTATTTCTCTCCACGTTCCATTCCTTCCCATCTTCTCGTCCTTAATTTCCCCGTCTTTTTAGTCTCTCGTCGGAGGATGTGGGGTCGCTGCGCCAGCTCCCCTTCGTCCATCTCGTTTACTTCCTTTCGACTCTCTTCTACTCTTCCGTTTTTTTTCTTCCACCTCTCACCACTTGTTAAATTAAATTCCAAATAAAGAAATCCAATAGTTACATTCAAACGTAAACACGCAGAAAAATTTATTTCGACACCACATATTCTGTAATAACCCAGCAAACATACAAGTCAGAAAGACTTCAAAAAGAAGTCTTTTTGAAGACTTCATTAGGAAGTACAATTATGACGTCATAATGGCCTCTTTTTTCAGAATTCTCAATTGAGAGGTCTTTAAGACATCTTTTTTTATGGTTTCGCAAGAAGTCAGAAATAGGAGCCCTTTAAGTAGTCTTTTTTTCTGTCTGGAGGATGTGGGGTCGCTGCGCCAGCTCCCCTTTGTCCATCTCGTTTACTTCCTTTCGACTCTCTTCTACTCTTCCGTTTTTTTTCTTCCACCTCTCACCACTTGTTAAATTAAATTCCAAATAAAGAAATCCAATAGTTACATTCAAACGTAAACACGCAGAAAAATTTATTTCGACACCACATATTCTCTAATAACCCAGCAAACATACAAGTCAGAAAGACTTCAAAAAGAAGTCTTTTTGAAGACTTCATTAGGAAGTACAATTATGACGTCATAATGGCCTCTTTTTTCAGAATTCTCAATTGAGAGGTCTTTAAGACATCTTTTTTTATGGTTTCGCAAGAAGTCAGAAATAGGAGCCCTTTAAGTAGTCTTTTTTTCTGTCTTCGCAAGAAGTCAGAAATAGGTGCCCTTTAAGATTCTATTTTTTCTGACTTCGCAAGAAGCCAGAAATAGGTGCCCTTTAAGAGTCTATTTTTTCGGACTTCGCAAGAAGTCAGAAATAGGAGCCCTTTAAGTACACATTTTTTCTGTCTTCGTAAAAAGTCAGAAATAAGAGCCCTTTAAAAGTTTATTTTTTCTGACTTCGCAAGAAGAGCTCTTAAAAAAGAGCTCTTGAAGAGGCCAGAATCAAGACCCCTAAGACCTCTTAAATATGAGCTCTTGAATAGGTCAGAATCAAGAACTCTTAAAAAGGAGCTCTTGAATAGGTCAGAATAAAGAACTCCTAAGATCTCTTAAAAAAAAGCTCTTGAAGAGGTCATAATCAAGAACTCTTAAGATCTTTTCAAAAGAAGCTCTTGAAGAGGTCAGAATCAAGAACTCAAAGAAAAAAAAGTTCATAAAGACTTAATAATGAAGTCTTCAGTAGTTCTTGAGGTGGCGCATTGGACATCCTCATGAAGTCCTGAAGACCCCATTTGACGAAAAATTTAAGACGTCCAAATCTTTAATAAGAGCTCTTAAAGAACTTTTAAAGACGTCATATTGCTTACTGGGAAGTTATTAGTAATAATAAATAACAATAAATAATAATTTAAAAAACTCGAGATACACAACGAAATTCACCTCTTCGTACAACACAATGTATCACAACGATGATAGAATCAAATTCATTTGTATTGGACTTTATGTGCGCGTAAGGAGATCTTATTTAAAAGTAGAAGGGCAACTTATTAAAACCATATTTTAATCATATATTTAATACTTAGTATTAAATATATGTTTCCTCCCCTTCATTTTTAAAATAGACTGATCCACTCAAACTGTGACGATATTCGAGGGTTCTTTACAAATGAACTTAACTCTACATTGTGTGATCCGTTGGACGAACTCCCTTGCATAGTGGAGAATCGTGATCATTATTGTTTCACGCATGACACGTTTAACATCACAAGTGCTTCAATTGTGTTAAATTTTGTCGTGTCTATTACGTCGATTTTTTAGTGGTTTTCGTTTTTATTATTGACTTTCTTATATATATATATATATATATATTTTTAATACTATTTTTTTGTATACCCTTTTAGAATTTTGTTGGGTTTCGTGTTTTTTCGGTAATTTTGTTTAAAAAAAAATTTTGCCGTGAGTTTTGTGAGCGTGGTACTTTTGACGAGGTATTTACGTATGGAATAACTCAATTCGCAATGCCACAGAAGGCTGCTGTGACAGTAGAAGAAGCTGTCCAGAGCTTGACAAAGTTTATTTCGTACTTTACTACGTCGGAACTGCCGCCGTATTCTTCGCGTGTATGGGGAGAAATAAGCGATGATTTAAATAAAAAGTGAGATACTCACAATACATATAATAACGTGATCCAGGATCGCCGTAAAATTCTTACTCTCGCAAGAAAAGGGGTTGTCATTCAATTGCCGACGAACCCGGTAGCTCCAACGTCCAACGAATCGACAACTTCCGGAGATATCGACAAGTCATACGAGAATCCTGAAAATAATAAAAAATTATTTAAAATTCAGCTCACGCCTGAAGAATGGAGAGCAATTAAGCCCAACAGTACGTATTCGATATTTTTTATTTCTTTTTAATTATTCTTGTTTCTCAGCCAAGAATTTGGCGATTGAAAGAAAATGTAGGAAAACTCAACTATTTTTCTTTGTCAAAATTTCCTTTTCCAGGCCAAAAATCGAGTCTGCAGAATGGAGCCTGGACTAACGTCATAGCGATTGCTATTTCACGTCAGACCAAACTTCCATGCGCATTTACTTTTAAGATAACATTTACTTTTTACTGTTAAGATTTACGGCCGATGCAAAGCGAAATCTGGGAACACACTGAAGGCTTATATCGAGGAAGAACCAACGAACGATGAAGGCATTGTTCTTCAAGCCTTTACAAACGACACACAAAAAGACAGCAAGCACGAAATCGTGAAACGGCCGTTGAATGGAAATTATAGGAATGACGTTCAAGAAAATTTTATCCATAAAGGAGCTTCCAATTTTCGCAAGCGCAAGGCTCGCGAAGAAATGGTCCTTGGGGATGTTGAGCCACCGTACCTGCCGAAATATCAGTCCTCCGGATGGCAAAAAAACAGCGGTTCGGTCAAAATTTGGGACTCACCGCTGTAAATGGGAATAATCTTAATGCCTCCATCGAAGAGATATCGGAGCGACCAGAATTTATTGGAAAAATTGAATTCATCGCGTCCTTGCCTTTTGTTGTCGTTTACCGCACGTCATCACAGCTTCACGCATACACAAAGTACTGCAAAAAAACCATCAACAGCACCGTTATGGTTGATGCTACAGGTAGTTTGGTGAAAAAAATGGTTCGCAACAACAAATCTCGATGTGGCCCAATTTTTCTGTACACTATGGTCATTAATTTTGATAATTCGACGATCCCTGTCCACCAAATGGTTTCCGAAAAGCATGACGCTCACTCGATCATGATATGGATACATCTATTCATGCGAGTGGGTGCTCCAAAACCGAGAAGAGCGATATCGGATTATTCGAAGGCCCTTCTTTATGCAATGTGTAGAGAGTTCAACGACATGTCCTTGAACATTCGTGTTGACGTCGCGCACATCATCCACGCCGTGTCAAGATGGAAGTGCTGGAAGGCTGTTGGACACATCGAGGTGAAGCAATTCTTCCTTAGATGCGTCGGCTTGATGATTCAAGCGTCCAATATTGAACGCTTCCAGACAATTTTGACGCACACAGTCACGGTGGCAGGTCAAAAATACCTCGATACGGTGGTTGACGTTCCGACAAAAGAGAGCCCTAGTGATATTCGATTCACGTCAACGGTTCTCGCAATCCGGAATAATCTGGAAAAAATGATTACAAGTAAGTGTTCAGTCATTAAAAGGATTGAAACTTATACTACTGCGAGGAGTCAGCATCTTCGGCCTGTCGACAATCTCTCGAACAATGACAGAAATGAGTCCGATGGTGAAAAAATCCAGGGTATTGTAGACTGGATCGATGAAACACTAGCAACAGGCCCTGCAACAAAGATATAAGGCCTCGAGATGAACTTCCACGCTCTTGCCTTCTACGTTCCCAGCTTCATTCCGGCTATAAAACATCTGTCTACAGAGTTTCCGATATGGACAAACTGCACTACTCCGAACTCTAACGAGAATGCATCCTCAGCAGCAATCGAGAGTTATTTTAACGATTTAAAAACAAATGTTTTAAAAAAGGGACAGCGACGTGCTGATAACTTTTTGATTAATCACCTCCGAGACATAGAGGGTGGAAGTCTCCTCCTTGTGGCGAATACCGCAAGACACGAGGATATCGACATTCACAATGTCTCGAGTTTTTATGAATGCGATTCTCGACATCCTGATCCTCCGACCCATGGCCGGTAGAGAATTGGGGAAACCAGGTCGCAAAATCTGAATTAATCCGGTTCAAGTAATTGACAGCGACGACGACGAAGCTGACAATTCTCAAACTTTTGAATACTCCTGGGATCACTCATATAGCCGAACCATAACCGAGACCGAACAAGACGGCACAACACAACCATCCACGAGCACGCGGTAATAGAACCGAAAGACGAAAAAAAACAGAAAGGTAAATACCTGAGGCTTTTCGTAGAAATCAAGTATATCAACAGCCGGATTGATGAAAAACCGATGACAGCTCACCAAAAGATGAAACCTTTTTTTCTACAAAATGGGTCCAAATTAATTAATTGCCTCCTTGCAAAATAGATAGAAAGGCCTATTTTGTCGAGAGTGTCCTTTTGACTCCGTGGCACAAATACTGTTATCAGGAGCTCTAGACCACCCTGCTTACGATGCAGCACTAAGGAAGTCAAATAGCGAAACGATGATGTTCATCGCAAAAACCTTGACAACTGGAGTCAAATCCGAAACTTATACGGATCGAGCACGGCTTCTATTAAAATGGTATGTTTTGTACAATTTTATAGTAAATTGTTAATAATATTTTATTTAATTGTGGTAAGAAAATTAACAATTGTATTATGGAAGTAATTCATATAATTTTATTATTCGAAATGTATTTTAATTTTAAAAACCAAGCATGCAAAAATGCATTATTTTATTCTATTTATTTTTCTTTCTTCTCTCTCTTTATTTTTAAAAAATTCTATTTAGAATTATAAACTGTATACACTATAATTTAAAATTATATTCTATATTTTATATTTCGACAGATACCAGCCAAAACCAAAGGTGCAAACTAAAAATTACACGCTGTCACACACTTTGAGCGAGTGGGACAGTGTTTACAATTTTATTCAGCTGGCGATGAAAGAGGAGCCAAGCTTGAATATAATTGAACAATGTTCTTACTCATGCAAGCGAGAATTCCCAAAGGTATCTGTGATTCCGAATCATAATTCTATAATCGAATTTGGATTTCGCGCCTTGCAAGAGGCAATAAATTTCGTTCCACGTCTCACCAAGCTGCGTTGTTTTAACGAAAATTGTCCCGGAATAATGACCCGTACATCTAACCCGGGTATTCATTTGTTCATCGACGGAGATGTTCGGGAGAAATACACGGATGAACGCGACCTGATATGCAGTTTGGGAGAATTTCCAACCCTTTTAAACTTGAAGGGTGAAGAAAATGATATCCAATATCGGTAAGAGACTTTGAACGTATTTGGCAACGGAAGCCGTGCCAATCATCAAATTAGAATAAATAAAAACCTATAGACAATTATTTCATTTATTTCAGATTGATCGGTACAGTCACGTACTCGCCAGGGCACTTTGTGGCACACTGTTTTCGGAACACCGTTCAATGGGAGTGCTCCGACGACACCGCGGAAAATACCACAAATGTTTTGAATGAAAAAACAATCGAACCACATTTGATTGTGTACGTTCGCACATTGTGATTTTTTAAATAGCATTTATCCGATCAAAAACATAAATGTAAAAAAAGGTCAAGTTTGCGGGGGATATTTCATAAAATAGTTTCTCCTCTGGTTTCTCCTTAAAAAGTGATGATATCCCATTAAAGGACCGAGCAATTTACCAAGAAAATTAATGAAGAGTTAATTGATTAAATGTAAGAAAAAATTTGGTTGAAATTTATTTCGTAAGTTTTCCCTTAGTATGTTTCTAAAATTTATATATAATTTTATAAATAAAATTTATATAACGTGGCAATTAGTTATTCTTTCTTTTGTTTCAAATATTTTAAAACTTGCCGCGTTAAAAAATTTTAAAAACAAACTAAGGGAAAACTTTACGATATAAATTTCAACCAAATTTTTTCTTACATTTAATCAATTTACCCTTCATTAATTTTCTTGGTAAATAGCTCGGCCCTTTAATGGGATATCATCGCTTTTTAAGGAGCAACTATTATATGAAGTATCTCCCCGAAAACTCGACCTTTTTTATTTTCGGCGGCGGCTGACCGTCAACATCTCTGTAAATATTAGAGAAATAAAAAAAATGATAAGAAACTTAATTATAGTAAAACTAATTTTCTACAAATTTACTTCTTATTTATTTTTCCATTTTTTCAATATTAAGATAGATATACCAAATTTTGTGTTTCCCCCTTCCTATAGTCCCCTTTCCGATTCCAGTAATGCTTACCATAAAAACGCATTGTCATCAGAACTGAACCAATAAGTAAAAATTCAACTCCGTAGGATAAGAGGAAGTGGGTCAAATTTAACTTGCAAGATTCCATTATAGACACCGGGACAGGTGAAACTAAATAAAAGCTTATAATATTTGATTAAATGTCCCCTTATTGAGACAAACTACATAATGGATGGAAATGTTTATTCGAATTGTTCAATCAACATGACATATTCGATTTTCAAAATCGATTGTCTATATATGATCAAACTACCATGTAGAAATCACTATAAACAGCTATTTTTTGTTTTTTCGCATTTTTTGGTATGTTCCGTTGGGAAAATTAAATTTTCCCAAAGTTTCTTTATTTTAGGTTTCAGAAATTTCGCGTCGAATGCAAAAAACCGCGCCATTCTAGCATTTCTGGAAGTGGGTTAACTTTAAAGACTTATAATAATTATATTTAGAAATATGGACAATATTTCGTTAGCAATATCTCTATGCATTTATTATGTTAATTTTATCAAAACAAAAATGCAAAAATTTTCGATTTCCCGATACAAATTTCGTGGTTTGATAATTCTCCTTTCGGTTTGGGTACTATATCTAACTGTATGACAAATATCAACTTTTAAGGACTTCAATTATGGGCGTTCCCGCTATTTAACGGTTTTTGAATACAAATAAGTTTTCAACTGTTTATTCCTTAACGGTGATTGAAAAAATACATTCTAGGAGATGATTCTATAAATACCATGAAGAATAGATATATTAGGAGAGCGAACGTAATGTTAAAAAAACGGTCAAGAATTGGTGTAACTATCTTTTATCAGTAGGGGTCACTGGTCTCAGTGCCGTACGGAATTTAAATGTTTATATGTAGGCGCCAAGAAATCACTTTCATTCAGTTAATAAGAAGTCTTAGTTTTATAGATAATAAAAAATTGTTTTCGATTATCAAGTAATAATTAAATAAATATTAATAATAGAGAATTCTTAATAATCTGCAATAAATTAAAAGATGAAGAATCATAGTGATAATTGCAATTAATAATAATATACAAATATATGTTTACAATACTAACATATATTAGATAAAGAAAGATGACAAAACCGGTAATTACAGACCATATTCCTTTCGTAAATGCAGACACGCATTCCTAACCTTAAACAACCTTCCACTCATAGATATATATAACAGTATATCTATGCTTTCCCTGTACAACATCGTCCCATTTTTTCACATTTATAAAATTAAACAATTTCTATACTTACAATTTTTATTTGTAAGATGCGATAACCGTTGATTTTAATATGTAATAATAATAATAATTCCGTACGGGTATATTCGCACTGCCGCTAGTGGCGAAAATAATAACTATGATCTCTACACGTTTTTGAGGACGAAAAAACAGACGAATTGCCTATGTCGTTCAATCTCCTATTTATCTATTCTTCATGATAAATACATTCAAATATATGTGTGTATATTATTTGCATTGAGAATAAAATTATTTTTCATAAATGTATTCATTGTCTATTCATATCACCGAATCCGTGTAAATACGATGAAAACGTATACTTTCAGAGTTCATGGGATGGGATATAGAACTATAACTAGAAACAGCATCTTTGCTCTAATTGGTACCTATCAACAACAAAAAATATAATGCAAATGCCGAGTATTGAACTCGGACTCTTCAAAAGAATAGTCGCGTACTTTATCAACTTTGTCATAGAAAATCTTAAGGTAAAGCTAGTTTTCTAATATTCAAGTCGAAGTCAAAGTTCGAAGCTTATGATCGCTGCAAAGTTACCATCACATCATAGTGCTCCAAAAATGGTAATTATTTTTTCTATCTACAAACTCCTTTATACCTCATCTCCCGTGGGGCAGAATATATTTGAAACGACTAGATTCGATGAAAACGTATACCTTCGGAGTTAATGGAATGTATAACTAGCACTAGAAACAGCATCTTAATCTAATTAGTACCTATCAAAAAAAAAAGTATCTAATAACCGGGAGAGTTTCATTTCCAGATTGGACCGATATCGCAACAGTGGATTTTGTGATTCCGCAAATTCCCGTACAGAATCTTTCGGGAAAAATAGCATTTTTTTCTATTAAACAATATATAATTTACATCAGTAATCAAATGTGTTTTTTCATTGAATCCTGATCGACTGTACCTGGCTCCAAAAGGCAAAGAGCTTATTGCCCAGATAAACGTCTCTCGGTTCCTCGCTGAGGCGTATTTCTTTATTGGGCAAAATACTGATTTCGAGCCAAGCCATGAAGAGCTCTACTGGGGCCGTAAGGCTCTGAGATAGGTGTCGCGATGTGTGCTCCAACGCAATCGGCGATACTCTTATTGTCCGGGATACTGTGCTGACAAGGTTGACGGGTAACACCGGATTCATTTAGTAGCTTGGCCGCAACCAATTATCGTGGGGTTCGAATTTCGTCGCAATCATGCTCTTTCCGTAATAATGATATATGCTAATGATTTTCAAGAAATTTCCGGATTAAGTTTTATACTTTCATTTAAAATGTACTTCTGGTACATGCACTGACACTTCATCTACAAAACCTGTTATGTAGATAACCTGTTATCTATAGACATAAATTTGTTTATTGAGCACCGCTGGAGCTAATTTTTCTATGGTCCCTAGAGGAAATTGGGTTCTGAAAAATTATTTAATATCAATTGAAATATTGACTCTCAAATGATTTTTCATTATTATCAAGCTCTCTCTAACGATTCTCAAACGATTAGCAAAAAAAATTAAGCGTCCAAATCTATTATTTAAGGAAATAAAAAGAAGGGGTGCCAGGTTAACACTCGAAATTAAAATAGTTTTTACGTAAAAAATACTAACTCTCAAACGTTTTTTCTTTTCTCTCAAACCCTCTCTAACGATTCTCAAACGATTAGAAAAAAAACTAAGCGTCCAAGTCTGCTTTTTCAGGGTATAAAAAAAATGGGGGCCAAGTTGACACTCGAAATTAAAACCGTTTTTACGTAAAAAATAATAACTCTCAAACGTTTTTTCGTTTCTCTCAAACCCTCTCTAACGATTCTCAAAAGATCAGAAAAAAAATTAAGCGCCCAAGTCTATTATTTAAGGAGAAAAAAAGACGGGGGGCCAAGTTGACACTCAAAATTGAAAACGTTTTTACGTAAAAAATAATAACTCTCAAACGTTTTTTTGTTTCTCTCAAACCCTCTCAAACGATTTGCATAAAGAAAAGTTCTGGAAAATGAAGTCGGGGGTCTAACTTTACGGAGGTGTTTCATTCGCAGTGAAAGTTGGGTTTAAGAAACCTTAAGACTTAAAAACACCAGGAAGTAATCTTCGCGCGACATGAGTTGCTTGACTGAACAATGGTTGCTTCCATTTAACACACAGCAACGGAGTGTCACACAGTGTGTAAGCTGTGTGTGTTCCATTAACAACTTTGTTTTACTGCGTGCGCTTTTGTTTATCAGTCATTCATGTTCAAAAATTGAAAAATTAAACAATCAAAGCAAAGCTGTTTATTTTTACACGGATGCCAATGTCAAGCATTACTATATTCATAGAGATAACTACCATATATTATCTATGATCCTCTCACGCAGTAATTTCGTATTTTCACTACAACCTTACAGAATCAGGCGAGTAAACTCACGTGAGATGAAAATGCGAGAAGTGAGCAATCTCACTTAAAATACAGAATCGGGTACCTGTACACATTAGAGTTTGAGCAAAAATGATAAGGTGATGAATTGTAGCAAACTTGATTTTCTACCACTTTATTTCTTACACATTTTTCGATTTTTCTAATATTAAGAGAGATATTTCCTCTCCTAGGCATGGTAGGATCTTGTAGTTGGAGGAGAGTCTTAAGTGCATCGATGAAGGGCTATGCTACACCGTCGGTAACTATGTTACTGGCAGGAATACCCACGCCGGACTGGATAGCCTTGAGAAGCATGACCAAGAAACCATGCAAAACCTAGGTTACGGTGCGAGGCATTGTGCCTAAAGAACTAACCGAAGGCTAGGGCAGCAGGGTCAAATGCTGTCATAAACAATCCACTTGGAGATACAGGCGAACTCCACTGTATCAATGCCCTCCCCATCAAGTGTCCGATGGGGTAGTACACGGCCCGTTTTAATCATTGGACCAAAATGGAAAAACACTTTCAAAAAAATAATAACTCTGGGGCTTAAATCCCCTCTAAAAGTGAATCAACCGAGGCTGCACAAGCAACCACTCCGAGACACAAAAAACCGCAGGTGCATCCAGTCCAGCAGAAAATCTGGACGATAAACAACAGAATCCTTTCCTGAAGGTGAAAATGAAAAATCTCTCAGGTGCAACCCAGAGAAAAGCAGTTGAAGAGAAAGCCAGGGCTGAGGAGAAACCGATTCCTCCGATAAAGAGGAAAATCCGGACAGAAAATCCTACAGCCCTGTATTTCTCAGGAATAGGGATACCTGTGGGGTCCGACTCAGGGAATCAACCCTTGGAAAACCCACAGGAAAAGAGGCCGAGATCTGAACATGGGACTCCAAGCCCGAAACAGAACTTGAAAAAACGTAGAAAGAGGGAATAGGCAAGTGCTATTAATATCTTTGCTGAAACCGCCGCAACAACAAAGATGTGAATTGCATTGCGGGGGTATCCTGAGGTCAAAGAGGTGCAATTATCGATGATACAAACCCTTATTAGCCAAGAGCTCGTTGACGGTTCACAATATCGGGCTTGCCACCTGGACAGGGGGCCCTCGTTGTGCGTTGCATAGGAACAACAGCCATAAACTGGCTCATGGAGGACGTCCCGAATATCAGACCATGAGAGGGAGCGGAACTTGTCGTCGGGGATGTAAGGGCCCTGATGAACACATCAAAAGTTATGCTGTATGCTTCCCAGTCTATAGCTCCGTTGAAACGGGCAAAATAATCAAGACTCGTGGTGCGCAGAATGCAAACCTGCACACTCAGGAGAGGCGAATTATCACAGCACGAGGACAATTGCGGGACACACCATCATGCTGGAAGTGAGTGCAGCGGATGTGAGGTTGATTTAGGACCGAGGGTTTAAATTATACCTCGGGTTTGGTCAAGTCAACCTTAGACCACTGAAAACATCAAAGGGAAAAAAGAATGTCTGATCTTCGGATGCTTCAGATTAACCTTAATTTCATGTAAGGCGGCCTCCGCTGTCTTTTGTCAAAATGTGCTGAAAATGGGAATTTCCATAGCTCTGATCCAAGAACCTTGGGCTGTGAACCATAAGATTCTTAGACTAGGAGATACTAGAGGACTAATTATTTACGATATAACCTCGGAGAGACCTAGAACTTGCATTTATGCAAGAAAGGACATCAATGTCTTGCCGCTGTTAGAGTTTTGTCAGAGAGATTTTACAGCGGTAAAAGTAAAATACAACACGGGGAACGGAACTGAAGTGGTAATCATCGCTTCGGTCTTCCTACCCTATGATGCATCTACTCCACCACCATCAACAAAGATGGAAGACCTGATCCAGTATTATGAGGCAAAAAATCACCAACTGATCTTGGGATGTGATGCAAACGCTCATCACACTGCATGGGGAAGTAGAAACATAAATACAAGTGATGAGTACCTCTTTGATTATATTATAGCTAACAACTTTGATATAGTTAATCAAGGCAACAAGCCGACTTTTATCCGACGGAAAAATGGCTAGTATGCGATGAACCATCTGCATCGGATCACAGACAAATCTATTACAATGTGGAGGTGAGAACGGGCCAATGTAATATACACTATAGGGATCCGAGAAGAACAAATTGGGACGAATATACTGAGCTTCAGCATGCAATAATTAACCCCTTCCAAAAAAAGTGCCCGGGGGTCTCATAAGATATCAGCAAGTCGACTTGGTGGAATGAGGGCCTAAGGAGTCAGAGGTGAAAGGTTATGCCTGAGGTAATTATCAGGCAGCCCTTACCGAATACAAAAGGTCTCCGAAGAAGGCAAAAATGGACTCATGGAGAAAGCTCTGCCACGATGTTGAAAACACATCTGAGGGAGCAAGACACCATCGTATCCTGGCGAAGAAACCCGATGACACTATCCGGTCACTTCGTAAATCCAATGGTGAGTATACTAGCTCCGCGAAGGATACACTCGAGACACTGATCATGATTCATTTTCCGGATTCGGTGGCAGTGGACGGTGAAAATCCTTCTCAAGAGAAGCTCAACCAGGGTCTCCCACCGACAGGTGAGGACTGGAGAAGAGCGGCGATTTCCATTAACCGCTCAAAGATCGAATGGGCAATAAACTCATTCGATCCCTGCAAAGCATTGGGACCAGATGGGATATACCCAGTGCTTTTACAAAAAGGAGCAGAGCATCTTTTAACTCTGCTTGGTCATATATTCAGGGCAAGCCTGGCTACGGGTTATACCCCAACAGTATGGAAGCCAGTAAGAGTGACCTTCTTGCCAAAACCGGGGAGGCTTAACCACTCCACGGGAAAGGACTTTAGACCAATTAGTCTGTCATCGTTTCTACTGAAAACAATGAAACGACTAATAGGATTTCATTTGACTCAGGGGGCACGGTCGAGAAACCAGCTTCATGCCAACCAACACGAGTATCAGGTGGGAAAATCCTGTGAATCAGCCCTACACAACCTAATATACAGGATTGAAGATGGATTCGCAAGGAAACAAACCACCTTGTGCGTTTTTCTTGACATAGAGGGGGCATTTGACAATGCTTCTTACAATTACATGGTTGATTCTGCAAGTCGGCACGGAGTTGAAGACACCTTTTGCAGGTGGATAAAATTTATGCTGATAGGACGAAGAATACAAACTTCTCTTTTTGGAGAAAACTTCGGTTTCGAAGGAAACGAAAAAGCGGATTCCTTAGCAAAGAAGGGAGTCGGAATGCCCTTCAAAAGCCCAGAGCATATTTTAGGAATTCCAAGGACTACATGTAAACAGGTAATCAACAGATCATGTAAACAGGAAGGTACTGCTTCAGAGTGCAAAAAAGAGGTTATCTCTCGATGAAACTGCGGAGGGTTACCGGTTTCATTACCGGGTATTATCCTATGCGGAACTGCATCTGCACATAATAGGACTCCATAACGGGTCCATTATATGCAGATTGTGTGGTGCGGAGGAAGAAACATACAGCCACATTATCTTTGACTACTAACCTCTGGGTTACAGCAGATACAGGATATTCGGTGCATCTCACCCCGAATATATGAACCTTCGGGAGGGCCTGATAAGCAAGCTCCAGGCTATTGCCAACATATGGGAGAAGCGAGTCTCGTCAGACTGAGGTAGAAGAGGGAGCACAATGGACCATAAGGTCGTAGTGCAATAGTTTTACCCCGATATTAATCAATCAATATATAGATGATAATGCATAATCATATATAATTAGACAATGTCTTTTTTTATTGGGTACGGTATTTGAAACGACGATTTCCTTGTTTATCAAGAGGACTGACAACTAAACTTTGTTCAACCATAATTGTTGTCGTCTGTATTACATAATATTATGTCCTTGGTATTCAATGATAATCTATCAGATAAAGGCTCAGGCAAAAAATAAGATGAAGAGATGCCTGTACTTCAACCAAATTGGCAACCTGCTGATGGCTTTGCATATCGTGAAGCATGAATTGAACGTATGTTTAATGCATAAGGCTTTTAAGGCTATATAAATTTTTTCATATTTAATACACATGTTTTTCTACTTTTAATTAAATAGATATAATTTTAAGTGATGAAAAATTGTAATTAATTTTTCTCTATTGTATTTATAAATATAATGTTTTAAAAAAATGAATTGACCTTCTTAAACAGATTTATTTTTAAGTGATTTTGAATTGTAAATTAATAAATAAAAAATTTGTATAAAAATGTATCTGAAATGAAATTATAAGGAAAATAATTATTCACAAGTTGAAAATATTGTTTTAATATATTGAAGCGAATGTTATTCTCGATGATATGTGAGTATTGTTTTAAAATTTGCAGAAAATACTTTTTTTCTACCGAAGTATAATTTTTACTTTTACCCTGCCCGTCATATTTTTCAATTTTTTATCTAAAGACAATTTTTTGAATTCCCTGCTTTTTTCTTCTATGAAGTATGATTGTTTATTTATGACTGACAAGAAGTGATTCATTTCTTAGCCAATCATATCATCGGTTACATAAGAATTATTACGAGAATAGACTAACACAATTTAAGACGATCTCAAGATTTGTCTTACTTAAGCTGATCTTAAACCAAATAAGATCATGCTTGAAACCATCGTCTTACCAAAGATGATCTTCAGTTATATCTATGAAATCATCATGTCTTAAAACAAATAAGACGCCCTTCATGAAGATAAGCTTAAGCAGTTGCTCAAGACTGAACTATGAATACGTGTATGATGCCTGTTTCTCTTAAATAGACAAATGTAATAATAGTACGGTTATCTATCGTAAGAGGGCACTGTAATAATGGTTGTATTCTTTAACCTCTATTAGTCATTGCAATTTTCTTTTTTCGCTTGATGGCCCTTTGCTGGTCTATGATGATCTATGTTTATTATTTGATCGTCTTTTATATTTTAGAAAAAATTTTTATATTCATTAAAATTGGAATTTTGTTACAATTATAATAATATATGTTTGTATTCAAGTACATAAGCTTAATATTGTATAAAATAATGATAGTAATAAATAGTAACAGAATAATTTATAATATTATTATTAACCTTTTTGCTGCCCAACAGATTTTAGGTTATTTACAATATTTTTATTCAATTTTTTTACAAACATTTTCAATTTGATAATTGTTTGGATTCTTTAAATAAGATTTATTTAACCAAATCAATAAATTATTACAGAATTAAAATGAAAGAATTATGAATTACAGTTTGACTTGAAAAATATATAATAAGCACTTTTAATACGTGTATAACTAGTATGTCCTTTTAGTCATTAGTTACCGGGCGTAGTTTTTTTGATGATTACTTAGATCATATAATTACATTTACAGTGAATAGCAGTCACCAAAATGTTAGTGTGGAACAATGATACTCAACACTTCCTCCTTCCGCACTACACCTGCTGCAATACGCAGTTCTAGAAATCGTTGAGGTAATACCAACTTTTGTAATGTGCTAGCTCAAGCAACTGCCGCACTATTGTGCATAACTAGCATTCCATTGGTAGACCTCCTGGTAGTTTCGTTCCCACCGAAATCTGCATCAGTATAGGCCAATAAGCCCTCTCACTGATTTACCAGCGAATTGTAGACCTAAGTTTTCTGTACCTCGCAGATACTTAAAGATTCGTTTAAAAAAAAAATGTTTACTTCCACCTGATCTGAGGCCGCTACTAATCCATTGTCAACATAAACAGCTACTATTAGCTTCTTTCCCGCACGATGACGGATGAATACAGACATGGATCAGCTGTCGACATAAATACTTCTTGTTTCTTAAAAAAAAAATCTGTAAAGCGTTGATTCCAACACCTAGGACTCTGGCGAAGTCCATATAGACTCCCTTTTAATCTACAAACACGGTTTCAGCTAAAAGAGAATTGCTTGACTGTTTAGAAACATATTTTCCACCATTCTCTTGTTTAAATTTGAAACATTTTTTCTTAATATTTTCTGAATTTCAGGAATTCACTAATGTGTGGGAAAGTTTACCCACAGAACAACAGACTACAAGTAATTTGTGTAATTTGTCTTTAATCTACAAGTTGTGTACTAAAGAAAAACGTTTAACTTCATCGACAGATAGTGCGTTTGTATCAAGTAAAACTATTTTAAAATCTGTGCAAAATAGGATTGTGTGCAATTTTTGTAAGCGTGAAGGACATATTAAGAAAAAATGTTTCAAATTTAAACAAGAGAATGGTGGAAAATATGTTTCTAAACAGTCAGGCAATTCTCTTTTAGCTGAAACCGTGTTTGTAGATTAAAAGGGAGTCTATATGGACTTCGCCAGAGTCCTAGGTGTTGGAATCAACGCTTCACAGATTTTTTTTATTTGATACAAACGCACTATCTGTCGATGAAGTTAAACGTTTTTCTATAGTACACAACTTTTTTAACAAATTACTTGTAGTCAGTTGTTCTGTGAGTAAACTTTCCCACACATTAGTGAATTCCTGAAATTCAGGCCCAATTGTAGACAAAATTTGACCATGTAACAATTCCACTGGAATCTCGTTACCAACTTTACATTTCTTTAGCTCACTGTTCATATCGAAAAATAATTTTTCAACTTTAGCAACATATTGAGCCACATTGTCTTTTTAATTGGAAAAATTCAACCATTAAAAGGCTTAAACGCCGTACAGTTGATTGTTCATACACATTCACTAGCTTATCCCAAATGTCTTTTGAACACTAAATTAGCCACATTATTTGACAAAGCGCCTGCAATAAGTGACGCTCCTTTTTCCATTGAATATAAGTTTCAGTCGAAACTTCTGGACATACTTTTGTACCATAAATAATATCAGTTAAACTAAACTGCAAAAAGTGTAGGGACATTTCCCACCTCCATTTAGTCCAATTGTCAGGCCCCATTAATTTTTCCACTTTCATTATAGGATCCATTATGTAAAAAAAATTGCTAACGTAATTTTTCAAATAATAATGTTTTTTTTTATATATTATTTTTTTATTTTTATTTTTGGTTGAATGACCTCTATTTGGCTTTCAAAAAAAATATTCCAGAACAATCCATTTTCTGAAGCAAGCTTGCTGGGCTCATAACCTATCGAATTTGATGATTGTTTGGATTCTTTAAATAAGATTTATTTAACCAAATCAATAAATTATTACAGAATTAAAATGAAAGAATTATGAATTACAGTTTGACTTGAAAAATATATAATAATAAGCACTTTTAATACGTGTATGTCTAGTATGTCCTTTTAGTCATTAGTTACCGGGCGTAGTTTTTTTGATGATTACTTAGATCAGGGGTGTCAAACTCAATTTTGCAGAGGGCCATATATTAAATTCAGAATGTGTAGGCGGGCCAGAAAATAAAAAAAATGTACTGAATTATTATAACATTTTATTTACTTAATTATATCGTATATAATATACGGTTGTTAAAAATCATATCAAAGTTATAAAAGAGGGTAATTATTTTAAGCTCGAGGATCCAGATACCTGACTTCTCTTGTTTTTGACAAGCTCATTGATGTCAGGTATCATATTCGTTGTAATTATTTTAAGAATTGATTGGAGATGTTCATTCGTAAGTCTTGTGCGATGTTTGTTCTTATTAATTTTCATGACGGAAAACATCTGCTCACATAAATAGGTACTACCAAACATACACAGAATGTATGCTGCATGCTTTTTTAATTGCGGGTAGTTATCCAAACTCTTGAAATATATGTAAGAGCGTTAACCTCTTTAAATTTTTCTTTCAAAATACTGTCTGATTGAAGATCTATCAACTCCATTTGCAAATGAACTGGTGCCTGTGAAGCTTCAAAATTGAATGGATTGTTGAAAATTGGGAATTCCATTTCATTCATTTTGTGGAAGTCTTCAAAACGATTGTTGAATTCCGTGATCAGATTTTGCAGTAGTTGAGAATATTGATCCAATTTATTTTGGTACACCGTGCCAAATGATTTTAAATGAGGGAAATGATCCAAAGTTTGATTTTTTACCTGATTTTCCCACAGCCTCAACTTTGTTTCAAAGGCTTGAATACATGAATACATCTGAGTGATAATCAGATTTTTACCCTGTAACTTTACATTCAGATCAGTCAAGTGTTTATTCACATCTACTAAAAAGGCACAATCAACCCACCAGTCATTGTCATAATCAATTGGGTTGCCTTTTTCTAACATGAAAGCTTGAATAGGGTCACGTAATGCAAAAAATCTTTCTAAAACTACTCCTCGACTGAGCCAACGAACTTCGGTGAAATAAGGGACATCAGAAAACTTTTCGTCCAAATCTTGTAAAAACTGCCTGAACTGTCGGTGATTTAGTCCTCTGCTCCTTATAAAATTTACTATTTTAATTATAGGTTGCATGACATGGTCCATTTTTAAATGTTTGGATGCCAATGATTCCTGATGAATTATACAGTGAAATCCCACAAAATTCCCTGATGTTTTCTGTTTTAACTTAGTTACAACGCCCGAATGTTTGCCAGCCATGGCAGGAGCGCCATCCGTATAGTTGTGCTGCTAAGTATATTCCAGTCGAGTTCATATTCTGCTATCAAATGCTCAATTACAGAATAAATATAATTTGCTCTTGTAGTACCTGTCAATGGGACGCACTTTAATAGTTCTTCAGTTATTTCAAAGTTGCTGTTAATACCTCGTATAAAAACAGCAAGTTGAGCTGTATCCTCAGTATCAGTGCTCTCGTCAACAGCCAGTGAAAAGTTTGTAAATTCCTTAATGTTCTCCTTCAGTTGAAGAACCAAATTTTGAGATAAATCATTTATTCTTGAAGCAACAGTGTTTCTTGACAGCGAAATATTTTTAATTATTGACTTTTGAAATGGAAATGAAACATCGGCAACTTTCAACATGCCGTCTTTAATAAACTCGCCATCAGTGAAAGGTTTTGATCTCTTCGCGATTTCTAATGCAATAATAAAACTTGATTTCAGGGCATCTTCGCCTCAGTATTAGCTTTAGTAAACATCTACTGTTGACCTTGAAGTTTAGATTTTAAAGATGACAATGTGTCCATTCTTATTTTTTCAGTGTAACAATCGAATTTTGATTTATGATTCGTATCATAGTGTCTCTTCAAGTTAAACTCCTTACAAACAGCAACTGTTTGATTGCAAATCAAACACAGTGGTTTACCTTTCCATTCTATGAAAAAATATGCAATTTCCCATTTAGACTGAAAAACTCTACACTCACTATCAACTTTACGTTTTTGTGACATTATGCCAAAATCGTAACAATTATGGAACTCGACACAACAATTATGGATATTGCATGCGCACGACACAAACAAATGCACAATACCTTCACAATCACTATGTCGCAGTACAACTAAATTAACTAAAATCTTTCTCCGACCGTATCGCTTCGATTACTCGACTCAACTGGCTAACGTCGTGCCGACGCACTCCTTTTATATCAATAAGGAAAGTTCTAGTCTAGATTCGAAGCGCGTGAAAGATTCTAGCCTTCGTGGTATTTCCGCTTGTTGCTAAGAAATGGCGTTACTGTCTACCTCTCTCGCTTGTCTATAGGCACGCGCTGCCCTTGAAATTACTTATAAATGTTGTAGTGTGCGCATTTTAAAACTTCCGTAGAGGAATCGAGTGAAGTCATGATTCTTCTGTCTGTCACACATTGCGATCGTGGGCCGTATCTTTGACATCCCTGACTTAGATCATATAATTATAATTACAGTGAATAGCAGTCACCAAAATGTTAGTGTGGAACAGTGATACTCAACAATAATGATTTGATTTTTAAAATATTTTTCTATTTTATTCAGTTATTCATCATGACAGATTAAGGTTAGACTAGGTTAGACTGCCTTGTAAATAAATATAAAAATATAAACGTAAGAAGCGCAACGTTGCCAAATCACACACGAGTTACTATCAGCTGATTTAAACGAATCAAACTAATTTTTGTATTTAATTTTTTTTTAATAATTCTTTCGATTTCAATAATCAATTCTAGTGCAGCGCCGTAAGATTTATACCTCGGAATCCAGGGCCGGTCGATGAATATTTATATAAACTTTTGAAATGTGTTTTTAACAACATATAAAAAAATGTTAAACAAAATTTTTTATGCGATCTTAGTTTATTAATTATTTAAAAAAATAATTATTAATATTTCAGTTTTCTTTTATTTTTATTAGTTAATGTTATATTTTGAAAAGGAGAACTATTACAAACTTGTCCTTGGGCTTCAAGGGACTCCAGGTATAAAGGTGAGGGGTGCCTTTTTGTAGGTTTTTTCAAGAGCTAAGCGGATGTATACTAATTTTTTAAAAGGTTTTAGCTGAAAGAGCTTGAAAACGTTACTATTTGCGAACATATGCAAACTTGAAACGGCCATATCTTACTCAATTTTTATTGTACAGAAAAAGAAAAAATACCAAAGTTTTTATTTAAAAAAAACTACAATTTTTAACTCCTCAAAATTTTGCGTATCTTTCGTAGTTTTTGAGTTATTTTTAAAGAAAGACAATTTTTTGCAAACTTGCAAAAAAGCCCTCTTCACTTCAAGCTCAAATTTTTTCAAAACTAACACTTTAAACCGGTCAAACTTATAGGGAATATTACAAATACATAAATAAAGTAAATTGTAAAGTGGTGACGATCATTTTCAATTAGAGCGGTAATTAGGGAGTGATTTTTACATTTTTTTGCCGCCAAGAAAATAGGGACCAATTTTGTTTTTATCATAACTCGCTTAATTTGATACTAGGAACTTCCATAAAAAATAAAATAAGGTTTTTTCAAGCACTTCAAAAAAAGCTCTGTGAGTTTTCCCCGAAAAATGCATTGTTTTTAGGATATTTCACGTTGAAACTTTCGATTTTGGTTTTGACGAAGAACACCTGCTGCAGATGCCGCTTTTGGACACTTCAAAAGAGTATATCTGGGGTTGGAAATATGAATGCGGAATACTGATACCGCAAACAATGGCGCAGCGACCAGCTTCAGAATCCCTATTAAAAATGATTTTTTGCACATGCAAAACAGGATGCGGAGGATCTTGTGGATGCAGGAATAGTGGATTAAATTGCACTGTAGCTTGCTTGGAATGCAATGGTGACAGCTAAACTAATCCTTCACCTACAATCCACATCAATGAAAGAGATAACGACGACAGTAATGAACAATAATGTTATAATTTATATATAGTTTATAATAATTTTGTTGTTGTAACTCGATATTTTTTGCGAAATATGAATAAATTAACATTAAAGTTACTGTGCAAATATTATTTATTACGTATACAATTGAAATCTTTGCTCTAAACATTTTGTCCCTTGTCCCTCTCATATTTCAGTAAATTGTTGTTATAAATTGTTGTAATCAAGATCGCACAATTTTTTTAAACTTTTTTATTTGAGCTTTTAACAATGCAGTCCAACAGTTTTTATGAAGATTCATTGATTGGCCCCGGATTCCGAGATTTAACAATTTTTACGCCTTACGGCGCTCCACTATACCTTGTATAATATTTATTTTTCAATTTTATTATTTTTCATCTGTACTTTAATTTAATTTGTCAACTTTTCGATACTACAATTAATTTGCCTCAACTGGAGCAAAAGGACCTCCTTAAACGAACATTTAAGAACAAATGACGAACAATTTGTTAATATAAATATTAAAAATTAATTTTTTGGCACCAGGTTCAGAGAGGTAATTTTTATGGGTCGTAGGTAATGAATGTATGACCGAAGTAACTATTTTTTATAATAATTCAATACAATAGTAATAGAGTAAAATTAATTAACTAGCATTAACCAACAAACAATTTAAAATAAAAATATATACAAAAATACCATTTTGCAAAAAAAGGGGTGCTAAGTAAAAATATAATTAACCAATTTTTTTTCTTTTAAATAAACGAAGGACGATCAAACGATAAATTTAGGCCATCATAGACCGTCAAAGAGCCATCAAACGACTGCGAAAAAAAAATTGCAACAACTTAACATAGGGTGCTAAATATCTATAGATGTATCTATATCTATAGGAATTTTTTTTTTAAAATAAACCTGGCAAGGGCTAAATTTGCCATATAAGCCATTAACAATTTAAAAATTAACAAGCACAATATTCGACAAAAATATTTATTATACAAAAATAAAAATTTATTCTGAAAAAAAAAAGAAATCGTATGAAAAAAAAACTTCGATTTCGGAACGATTTGAGCTTACTGTGCCACGAATAGTTATCAGAAAGTGAGTGGATTTTAGGTGAAATAAATAAAATCTGTGTATTTATACTGATTTAATTGAGATTGCAATGAAATAAAAATTTTGACGTTTTGAATAACCTCAAACTTTGTACGGTATATTTTTATTTCTAAGTAAAACAAATTTAATGATTAAGATATAAATTATAACAAAGATTAAGAAAAGAAAGCTACACTGATCTAGAGCACGGTAGTGCGACAGGCCGAGTTTAAGGGGTTTTTTGCCTTCGCGCTTACAGTACTACCGCCGCAAATGGCGATTTAAAATTTTCAAATTCACCCCTATGATATGGGTATAAAATAAAAGGGCTTGATGACGTCATTCCAAATCCAATATGGCGGCCGCTGCAAATAGCGATTTTTAATTTCCACATTAACCCCTATGATATGGGTATCAAATAAAAGGGCTTGATGAACGAAACACAGTATATAAAGTGACGTTATTCGAAATCCAATATGGCGGCCGCGCAAATGGATATTTACAATTTCCACATTAACCACTATGATATGGGTATCAAATGAAAGGGCTTGATGAGCAATACACAATTAGTAAAGTGATGTTATTCTAAATCCAATATGGCGGCCGCCACAAATGGCGATTTATAATTTCCACAATAACCTATATGATCAAATGAAAGGGCATGATGAGTGATATAGAAATATATATATATACATATATATATATACCTTTCAAAAAGCAGTGATATCCGATCAAAAACATAAATGTAAAACAGCGCCGAGTTTTCGGGGAGATACTTCATATAATAGTTGCACCTTAAAAAGTGATGATATCCCAATTAAAGAGCCAAGCTATTAATAAAGTAAATAGTTAAAACTAAAATGTAAGAATATAAGTGCAAAGTAAAATGAAAAAAAAAATAGGTTGAAATTTATTTCGTAAGTTTTCTTTAGTATTGTAACGAATATTAACCTAGCAGTTGGCCACGTATTTTGGAACGAAACTAAGTTACCTGTGAAAGTGGAATTGAACAAATTGTGTAATGTTTCTAGGACAACGAAATGTTGATATTGTTTTTATTATCAATACAGATTGAAGTATATGGCAGTATGTGAAAGACAAGCAAACGGTGAACATTATAAAAGAATACTCTTGAAATTATAACTTTTGTAAATTATACACATAATATTTTAAATCGTCAATAAATTGTTAAGTCTAAAAGAATTTACTTCATTCAATAAACGAACCCGGACAAACCGCTACATTTGGTGTCAGGTGTTTGGGGTAAATTAAAAAAAATATATATATATATATATATATATAAAAATGACAACTATAATTAATTTAACCGTCGCTCAGTTGAGAAGTGAACTGGAAGAAAGGGATCTTGATAGCGGTGGCAAGAAGGGCGCATTGGTTCAACGGTTGCGGGAAGCACTTGTTGAAGAAGAAGTGGACCCAGAATTATGGATTCTGAAAGACCAAAATGCCAAGAACATGGAAACGATACAGGCCATGAAAGACGATTTACAAGCAAGTCAAAATGCCATGAAAGACGATTTACAAAATGCCATGAAAGAAGAGTTACAAGCAAGTCAAAATGTCATGAAAGAAGAGTTACAAGCAAGTCAAAATGTCATGAAAGAAGAGTTACACGCAGTTCAAAATTCCATCGATGTTGCTTTACAATCTATAGAAGTCTTCGATGATAGATTCAAAAAGATGGAAACCAGAATTCTAGAGCTAGAAGCTAGACTCGTAGCAACGGCAAGAAGTGAAATAGATGAGACTTATGAGAGAGAAGCGGTAGTTAATAACAGTGCTTCAAGGAGTGAACACGGAAGGAAACAACACAGAAATTTTTTGATAATGTTCTTATTTATTGCCCATTCTTGGATTCTATTTGCTACTGCTTTTAGGAAAATTTTACTTATGATTGGCAGTAATGTAACTGGTCGGTAATTTTTCGGGTCGTTCTTTTCACCTTTGTTTTTAAAAATGTTACATATTACGCCTATCTTCCATTCGTCTGGTTGACCTTTGTCCTCAATATCTCATTAAATAGATTTGAAAGAATCATTATCACCTCTGGATTTTCCCTCGCGCGCCTTAAAAATTCTATAGGTATTCCTTCGATACCTGCTGCCTTGTCTTTTTTAAATTCACTAATTATCATCATGACCTCCTCTGCTGTTATTCCTTGACTCAGTATGCCATCTTCCTCTTCTATTGTTATACTGTTTCGTTTCTCTATTGAGCGTGGTGATATTTTTTCCTTGGCATCCAGTTTTGGACCCTTCCTGTAAAGTTCTGTGTAAAATCTCATCCAACTTTCAACGTTTATCTCTTCCCCCGTTTTAGGTTTGCAGCTTTTCCATGTTCTGAACAACTTCCAAATCTCTTCCTTGTTGTTTTTTTTTGTCTTACCATTTTTATATAAATTTTTCTTTTGCAATGATAGTTTAATAGATTATCCTCTGTTTCATTTTTTCTAAACTATCTTAGCTCGATAGTAGAATCTTTTTTCGCTTTACGGCACTCCTTATCAAACCATTTATTTTCGTTTGTAATAAACTTGCTGTTTGCTTTATTTTTCATACTTTTTCCTGCCCATAAAAATGACATCTTAAATATATCATACGCTTCATTAATTCTGCTTTGCCTTATCATCTCTTTTACCCCGCACATAAAGATTTTGTAATCATTGCTCATAATGTTTTTTGTAAATTCCTCTGATTTTTCCACCTATATATTTCCAAGTCTTCTCCCACTCTCTTTATTACCTAGATTTTCACGCTTTTTATTGTACACAGATATTTCTATTGGTAAGTGCTTTGATTCGCTTATTTGTACTGAAATGTCTACTTCATTTGAGAATTGCATTGATTTCATAAGTACAAGATCTATCACACTCTGCCCGTTGTTTGACATGAATGTGTATTCTTCCTCTAGGTCTCCCTTACATCTTCCGTTAAGGATTATAAGGTCCATATTTTGGCACATTTGAATTAAACATTATATTATCGAATGATAATTAGTGAGAACTCTAGGTTATTGAAATAAAATTTCAAATTCGTCCCCTTTACCTAGATCAGTTTTTTGTATTATAAATACGTATTTCGACTACAATGTAGTCATCATCAGTATAAATTAGCTAGTCGTACTTTACTCTTTGACAATTAGAAATAGATATAAAGTCGAGATCAATAGACAAAAATAAATAGAAAATTAACTAAATTAAAATATACTGGATTTAAAATATAATAAATTTCGTGAAATTGTCACCAAATTAGTAACAAGTAACATCCTGCGACAATATAAGAGTAATTTTAATAAGAATAAAATTAACAGGAATAAATGTTAATAAAGGAAATTTTAACAAGAGTAATTTCAATATAATTTAAAATTTATTATATTTTAAATCCAGTATATTTTAATTTAGTTAATTTTCTATTTATTTTTATTTTTGTCTATTGATCTCGACTTTATATCTATTTCTAATTGTCAAAGAGTAAAGTACGACTAGCTAATTTATACTGATGATGACTACAGTGTAGTCGAAATACGTATTTATAATACAAAAAACTGATCTAGGTAAAGGGAGCGAATTTGAAATTTTATTATACATTTGAATTAGTTTATGTCCATAGTCATTGGTTTCTTTGTCTTTGTTTTTTCTGCTAGGTATATATACATCTAAGTAATGTGAATGCTCATTATTAATTTTTTCGGATTCTGTATTCGTTTCTATATCGTTTTTAATGCCAACCCTCGCGTTAAAATCCCCAACAATTATCCACTCTGCATTCCAATATTTCTCTTGTTGTTTCTTTACTTCACTTTCAAGTTCTCCAAAAAATTGTCTATTTTCGTACTCCGAATATTTAGGTGGGTATACACTACTGCAAATACATATTTTTTTGTCTTCCGTGTCATACTTTATCCATAATGCTTGATCGTTCTCATTATCAATTCTATCGATTGCTTTGAGTAAGCTTGATTTAAAATATACTGCTATTCCTCCAGATTTTCGCCCTTTCTTTTTCCATTTTTTTGCGTCCTTCTGTTTGAATTCATATCCATTTAATGTAATATTTGTGCCTGAGTCTATCCATGTCTCAACCAAAAAGATAATATTATAGTCGTTTAATATTTTACAATATCAATATTTCTAACTTTATAAATCCCTCAATATTCCAAAACATTATTCTTGGGGTTTTTTGAACTACTGATCTCATTTATTTTCTTTTTCTCTTTTGGAGTGTATATATATTTTTCAAATCTATTTCCCATTGTCTGTGTGCCAACAACATCTTTGCTCCTCTTTGTGTCGTGATGTATTGTATCGTCTTTTTCGACTCCTTCCTCTGACGATTGGTTCACTGGTCTACATCTTTTTTTAGATTTAGCAGCGTCTTCCATTCTTTTGGCTCTGTCCATGCTGCGTTGAATTCTTACTTCTAATGGTACGTCTTCGTTGACAAAAATGTTTTTACCTTTCAATTTCTTTTTATTACGCATAATAGCTTCTTTTGTTTTGTAGCTATGAAAACAGACCTTTATTGGAGCTTTTACATTGGAAGTATTCCTTAATCTGAGTATATAATCTATTTCATCTCTCTTGATTTTCATATTCATTTCATTTTTACACAGCTCAATCACTTCGTCTTCTAGTGATGAATTTTCTTTTATTTCTTCGTTAAGTCCAAAAATGATAAGATTTTTCTTATTCGTTTCAAGTTGTAGATCTATAATTTTTTTATTTTGCATTTTCACAATTGCTTCAAGTTCTTTATTCTTTTCTATGATAGTACGATTTTCTTCTTTTAGTTTTTTTAACTTTTTCATCACATTCATTTCAAAATTCTTAATGCTATCCATCATTTTATCAATTTTATCATTCAATTCCATTTTTAATAATTACTATTCCCGGACGTATGCGAAAAATAAATCACACAAAAATAATACGTTTATAAAAAATATTTAAAAGAATAAAATAAAATAAAAGATGTTTGCTTTATTTCAGATGCTGGGTTCGATCTTATTATAGTCAATTATCTTGGTTTAGGAATCCGACTTAATAAATAATAACAAAATATCTTTATTTAATAAATTAAAATATACATGGAATTTAACAATAAATAAATATGCCAATGTGAACAGTCTGTATGATTTAATTTTAAAGGTTATTAGCAAGTTGGAGGAGTTCGACTTGCTCACTATAGTTAGCCACTATATATGTTTATAAAGATCACAAATATATTTAACAGACTGATTAATGGTCGTGGTCGGCCGAACTAAGAAGTTAGTAATCTTAGTAAGATAGTCAGATTATCTTACTTAGTCGTCGGCCGGGACACTTTATGCTTACTAAGAAACTTTTCTTATGCCGCCATTTTACCTAGTATCTACGTCACGGGCAGTGTTGCCAGATATCCCGTTTAACGGTAGATCTACCGCTTTTTTAGTATTTCTACCGTTCTACCGTTTTTTTGAAATTTTTTGAGTAAATAAAAAATTTTTGAATTTGTGTCATTTTTTCAATTTTTTATAATAATTAATTTAAAACTCCCCAGTCGTACAAATACAAAATCAGTCATTACAGACCATATTCCATTATTTGAAATAATGGAATACGGTTCTGTAATTACTTTAAGTTATTATTTTATATGGGATTTTAAACAATAAGTAATGCAATATATGACAAATACAAAGAATTAATATTATTTAATATTTGAAGAAAAAAAATTCTATAATATATTAAATACTAATGTAATATAATTTTAATTATTCTGAATAAAAGTATTTATTTCAAACTATTTAAATTGGAATTTTCACTTTTTGAATCTACCACTTGTTTTGTTAATCTTTTAAGAAACTTTGTTAATCGCTTTTTAAGAAACCGGCTGGGTCATATAGAAGTTCCTCCATTAAAATACTCTTTATAAAATTATCCATTTCATTCAATTTTTATCTCACTTATTACAATAATAAAAATTGTCAACACATGAGAAATGTTCTGAATTTGATACATAAACAAATAGGTTATGATCAGTATCGCCAGTCCGATTTCTTAAAAAGCGGTAGATCCACCAAAATATAGCGGTAGATTCAAAAAGTGAAAATTCCAATTTAAATAGTTTGAAATAAATACTTTTATTCAGAATAATTAAAATTATATTACATTAGTATTTAATATATTATAGAATTTTTTTTCTTCAAATATTAAATAATATTAATTCTTTTTATTTGTCATAAATTGCATTACTTATTGTATAAAATCCCATTCTAAAATAATACCTTAAAGTAATTACAGAACCATATTCTATTATTTCAAATAATGGAATATGGTCTGTAATGACTGATTTTGTATTTGTACGACTTTGGAGTTTTAAATTTATTATTATTATAAAAAATTGAAAAAAATGACACAAATTTAAAAATTTTTTTATTTATTCAAAAAAAAAGGTAGATATACTAACAAAGCAGTAGATCTACTGTTAAACGAGATATCTGGCAACACTGATTAAGAAGCAAAAGAAAGTGTGTCCAGGCCGAAACTCGCTGACTCAGATGCTCAGAACAAAATTATATTTATTCTGACTATCTTACAAAGATTTCTTACTTCATAGTTCGGCCGAACACACACAATGTTTGTTATTGTATACGACTTAGAATCACACAAAATAAAAATGTCAATGATGTTTTCCAAAGTCCATTAAATTCATTTTATCTTACTTTCCCACTGCACGTAAAACAAAAAATTTACACTTCATTCATTATGCTTTAATAATTATTTTATGGCACACGCTTTTCTTGCACACAGCACTTCAAGTTGTATTTCTAACCTAAGTTATTTCCATAAATCAAAAACCGTATAAATACTTGAATTAATAAATTCCATCTCATAAAATTAACTATATTAAAACACTTTCATTTTCATTAGATATATGTGTTAGCCTCTGGATTTATTGAGGAACGTAGTAGAAACAGAAAAAAAAAATATAGGTTTTATAAGAATTTATCAGATTTTGGTTCTTCTCATATATTTATGAGATTTTATAAGATAAATATCACTCAGAATTTATAAGATTGTATGAGAACTTTCATTTTTATAAGTTTGTATGAGTTTATTCAACTGTGTTTTTTATAAGATTCTATAAGATTTTTATAAGAAAAATAGCGTTGATAATTTTTGAAAATACATATAAAATCTCATAAAGTTCTACTTTTAAAATTTTACTCATAAAAGTTAGTAGAATTTATAAGTTTGAATGAGAATTATCATGAATTGAAATTTCTTATTGAATCTTATAAAAAAAATTATCAGTTATTTTTATGAGAAAATTCAATCCAATCAAAAACATAAATGTAAAAATTCGTTACGCAGGAACTTAGCGAATTTCCTAAGAATACATAAATCACTCTCTAGCGGTCATAAAATTAGTGTGATCAAAATGAAATATAATATCTAATATGGCCAAAATAGAACGATAAATAACGATTATAGTTACTATGGAAACGACAATCAAAATTGACATTTCAAAATTAAAACAAATTTTTAATAAAATAATTTTATAGTTTAACCAACTCCAAAAAAAGAAGGAAGAGATTTTATGTTAGACTGTGAAGTAATGTAACAACTAACTGACTTACATGTCTGATTACCCAGTATATACTGCGTTGTATATCAATGATTCAATTGTTTACAATTCTGCGTATTTCAAACAAAACTTGTTTATTTTAAAAAGAAGATTTTTTGTTAACATTTTTTTTCTCTATCTATTACGATTTCAAAGATGTAAATATACCTCTCCGACCCCCCCCCCCCCCCCCTGAGCGAAGCGAAACACGTTCCAATGGTTAAAAGATAAACAGTTTTTCCCAAATATAGTCCGATTTTGCCCATTAACGAACTTGACCTTACTTATTTGCTCTAGAACACATTTCAGCGCGTTATCTCTTTTCGTGTCCACAGACAGACAGACAGGCACGCCGAAATGACAAATTTTATGGACACATATACCAAACATTCATGCCTACCATGAAGAATAGATAAATAGGAGATTCAACGACATAGGCAATTCGTCTGTTTTTTCGTCCTCAAAAACGTGTAAAGATCATAGTTATTATTTTCGCCACTAGCGGCAGTGCGAATATACCCGTACGGAATTATTATTATTATCACATATTAAAATCAACGGTTATCGCATCTTACAAATAAAAATTGTAAGTATAAAAATTGTTTAATTTTATAAATGTGAAAAAATGGGAAGATGTTGTACAGGGAAAGCATAGATATACTGTTATATATCTATGAGTGGAAGGTTGTTTAATGTTAGGAATGCGTGTCTGCATTTACGAAAGGAATATGGTCTGTAATTACCGGTTTTGTCATCTTTCCTTATCTAATATATGTTAGTATTGTAAACATATATTCGTATATTATTATTAATTGCAATTATCACTATGATTCCTCATCTTTTAATTTATTGCAGATTATTAAGAATTCTCTATTATTAATATTTATTTAATTATTACTTGATAATCGAAAATAATTTTTTATTATCTATAAAACTAAGACTTCTTATTAACTGAATGAAAGTGATTTCTTGGCGCCTACATTTAAACATTTAAATTCCGTACGGCACTGAGACCAGTGACCCCTACTGATAAAAGATAGTTACACCAATTCTTGACCGTTTTTTTAACATTACGTTCGCTCTCCTAATATATCTATTCTTCATGATGCCTACGATCAATATTTTTAAGCGTTACAGTCGTGATCAAACTTAACATACCTTGTATATATACATATACTAAATTATACGTAATAGGTTTGTGCAAGAATTGTCTTTTGGATTATATCTGTAAATTGTTATTTTTAGCTTTTTAATATAGTGACTTTTTGTGTTTTTTGAAGTCGGTTGAATTTTTTTTTAAAAGTTTTCTACAATAAAATATGTTTCGTGTATTTGTGTCAAACAAACACAAAATATTAAATATAAGGAGTAAAGTTGTAGATAATCAAGTTTGCTACAATTCATTACCTGATCATTTTTCTCAAACTCTCATGTGAACAGAGATATTTAGAACTTTCAATCTTTAATTGAAAATATTTCTGTAAATATTAGTGTAACAGAGAAATGATAAGAAACAAAATTACAGTAAAACTTAGTACCTACAACTCCTGATAAATTTTTCGATTTTTCAAATATTAAGGGAGATAGTTAAATGTTGTGTTTCCCCCTCCCTCTAAACCCCCTTTCCCCTCGTCCGATTTTACCCATTAACGAACTTGACCTTCCAAAAGAAAATTCTTACCCAAACCTATACGTATAATTTAGTACATGTAAATATACAAGGTATATTAAGTTTGATCACGACTGTAACGCTTAAAAATATTGATCGTAGGCAGGAATGTTTGGTATATCGGAGAGGTATATTTACATCTTTGAAATCGTAAGAGATAGAGAAAAAAAATGTTAACAAGAAATCTTCTTTTTAAAATAAACAAGTTTTGTTTGAAAAAGATTTTCATAAACTTAATAGTTTTCTCATAATTTGTGATTATATGTTCCTCGGAAAGAATTGTTAACATTTCGAATACACAGAATTGCAAACAATTTAATCATTGATATACAACCCAGTAAATACTGGGTAATCAAACATGTAAGTCAGTTAGTTGTTACAAATTACTTCACAGTCTAACATAGAATCTCCTCCTTCTTTTTTTGGAGGTAGTTAAAATTTGTGTTGATTTTGTCATCTCCACAGAAACTCTAATTTTATAAGATAACTATAAAATTATTTTATTAAAATTTTGTTTTAATTTTGAAATTTCAATTTTGATTGTCGTTTCCATAGTAACTATAAACTATTATCGTTATATATCGTTCTATTTTGGCTGATATAAATTTAATTTTTGAAAATACTAAAGTCATATCAGATATTATATTTCATTTTGATCACAGTAAAATTATGACGGCTAGAGAGTGATTTATGTATTCTATGGAAATTTCTAAGTTGACGCAGCTCCTGCGTAACGAATTTTTTTTGCATGACAATCAGTCTTTGACGGGGAGAAATGTTATGTTACTCAGCTATTATGTAACGCTACTATATATTTTAGTATTACATAACTTTAGATAGATAGATACATCTTGGGATCTAAAAAAAAAAACGTATTGCACTTCGACCTCATGGTCCATTGTGCTCCCCCTTCTACCTCAGTCTGACGCGACTCGCTTCTCCCATATGTTGGCAATAGCCTGGAGCTTGCTTATCAGGTCCTCCCGAAGGTTCATATATTCGGGGTGAGATGCACCGAATATTCTGTATCGGCTGTAACCCAGAGGTTTACAGTCAAAGATTATGTGGCTGGATGTTTCTTCTTCCTCACCACGCAATCTGTACGTAATGGAGCTGTTATGGAGTCCCATTGTGTGCAGATGCTTCCGCATGGGATAATGCCTGGTAATGAACCCGATAACCCTCCGCAGTCGCATCTTGTTCAGCCTCAGTTCATCGAGAGATTAACTCTTTGTTGCACTCTGAAGCAGTACCTTCCCGAGCTCTTGCCACGGCGGAACTTCTTCCCAGTGATCACGGTGTTAAGCATTTGACTACTCGCTGATCACCTGTTTACATGCAGTCTTTGGAATTCCTAAAATAGGCTCTGGGCCTATGAAGGGCATTCCGACTCCCTTCTTGCTAAGGTATCCGCTTTTTCGTTTCCTTTGAAACCACTGTGACCTGGCACCCAGATTAATTTAACATTGTTCCGTTTTGCAAGTTTCTGATGTTACTCCAGACAATCTTTGACTACCCTTGAGGTGACCTCAGTTCCAGGCAAGGCATTTAAAGTAGCTTGACTGTCCGACAGAATACATACGTTCTGGTTTATGTAACCTCTACGTAGTAGTTTATGTATCTCTAGCAAGCCAGTATGGCGTAGGCTTCTGCTTGGAAGACCGTGACATATTTATCCAAGTTGAGGCTTAAGTTTGCTTTAGGTCTCTCACCGTAGATTCCCGCCCCGTTCCCTTCTTCAATTTTGGATCTGTCTGTTTACCAAACGATTCCTTTCCTGAGGTTCTTCTTCCGACCACATGGCCCTATCACATACTACAGTGAAAGGTTTTGAGATGGAGTATGTCTTGGGAAGTATATCTGTGCCCATTTCAAAGACGGGGTCTGGGATAATTGATGTTCCCACGATACTGTTCCCACGATACGATATATATATATATATATAAATCTCGTGTCACATGTTTATAGTGAATGGACTCCGAAACTACTTAACGGATTTTGATGAAATTTTCTATACTGTTAGTAATTTGGCCAAACTTGAGGCCTAGGATGGTTTTTATTTCGAATTATGGACTAAATATTTTTTGGAGATTTATTGCAAATTTAAGAAAACTTAACGACCATATATCTTTTTTTGGAGTTGGTTAAAATTTGTGATGATTTTGTCATTTCCACGGAAACTCTACTTCAATATGATAACTATAAAATTATTTTATTAAAATTTTGTTTTAATTTTGAAATGTCAATTTTGATTGTCGTTTCCATAGTAACTATAAACAATAACCGTTATATATCGTTCTATTTTGGCTATTAATAAATTTAATATTTGCAAATACTAAAATCATATCAGATATTATATTTCAATTTGATCACACTAAAATTATGATCGCTAGAGAGTGATTTATGTATTCTTAGGCAATTCGCTAAGTTAAAGCAGCTCCTGCGTAACGATTTTTTTTTTTCAAATGAATTTTTGTTTTTAAAAATGCCAGCAATTAAACGTACAAACTTAAGTCGCAGAACTCGAAAAGCTAGATTATATATATACTATCTTTCACTATATACAAGAGCAAGCCAAACTGACAAGCAACGCGAAATGCGGCATGAAGTTGAACGGAATCGAAATCAACAACATAGAAATGTTGCGTTTAACCCCTATCGAGCTGCATTTAATTATAATGTGGAAATCGATTACAGTTCACAGCAAATCGTTGCTATTGGACCAATGAACGTTGTGTCTCAATATTGAAAGGCATTTAAGTTTAAAAATGAAGCCCCTGGATTGTGTTGTGTGTGCGGTCAAGTCAATTTGACGCGATTGGTACCGCCAGAAGAGCCACTACATTCATTGGTTTCGGGAAATGGGCCAGATTCTAAACATTTTTTGACTCATATCGAGCAATAAAATAATTGGATACAAATGACGTCATTTGGCGCAACAAAAGTTATTCGAGAAAAATTTAAGCCAAGTTTCAAGGTAAGTATATTGAAAAACAATAAACTTTTACCACCACGTGCTTGATGCAAAATACGTTGGCAGCTTTCAATTGAAATGGTATATCAATTGAAATGACTTGTCAATTGAAAGTACATTTGAAGCTCGGTAAATTGCCAAAAGCAGAAAGAAGTGAGTGTGTTTAAAAAAGTTGATGGTGAATGGAAGTGCTGAGAAAGTATTTTGAGAACATCAAGAGAGAGCCACATGGTGGTACAAACAATTCGCTATACAATATCCTATATTACATCTATTTAATATCTATTTACCTTTGCACATTCAGGGTCAAATATATCATCTAACAGGTCCCTTATTGCGAACGCGGGATAGTGACTACAAATTTTTGCAAATTTATTTTATGGGCGGTTCAGCAAGACAAGTCAATCAGCGTTGTGCACACAACACTTCGGTGAAAAGACCAGTTGTGTCTTAAGGTTAGGACCACTAAGACGCCTGCAGGACAACACGCAAGACGTTTTAATGCGCCAAAAATTCATGAAGTAGCTAGAAAATAAAACTAGGAATGTATGTTCGTGAACTCGAAGGACACTCTGTACTATAGATTCCCGATTTCTGTTCGTCTTCTATTTTGTCTTTTGGGCTCCCGAGGATCTGTTTAATTTTACATTTGCTCAAAGTGCTATTTTTATATTATGATCCTCCATTTCTTTTTTAATTTTGTTCGTACAAGGTGGGAAGTACGCTAACTTGCACCATTTCTTTTGTTCGTTGTCGGCCCGTTCTGGTGTTACTGTCGTTGTGTTTCTTTTTAAAATTTTAAATTTAATTTTACGGATCATGTCATTTATTAATTTTGGAGTGTAGCCGTTAAATATTGCAATTTGTTTAATATGTTAGGCCTCTTTAAAATAATTTTTTCTCGACATTGGTACTTTCAGTAGTCTATTTATTAGAAAGTTAAATATGGCTAGTTTGTGTTGAGGTGGACTATTTGAATCTGAAGTGATATATCTTTCTATGTGGGTCGGTTTTCTGTAGATGTCAAAATCTAATTTATCTGTGCCCTTGTTTCTGCTGATTTTTAAATCTAAGAAGGGGGTCGAGCCTTCCTTTTCGACTTCTGTTGTGAACTCTATAGGTGGGTACATTTTGTTGAGCTTTTCTAGAAAAGTTTTTGGATTTTCTTTGTCCGTATCAAAAATCGTAAAAATGTCATCAACATACCGGTACCAGACCGTTGGAAAGTATTGGAAGCTGTTCTTGGCTTTTTCTTCTGAGTCGTTCATAAAGAGATTGCTTAGGAAAGGTGATAGTGGATTACCCATGCTTGTCCCGAATGTTTGCCTGTAGAATTTTTCTTCAAATGTAAAGACATTTTGTTTCATGCAAAGACGTGTTAGTTTTAGTAGTTCCGTTATTTTTGGAAGGCAATATAATCTGGGTGTTACCGGGTTTGAACGTTGTAGTTGGTATTTAATTTGTTTATTTAGGATTTTTGCGAATTCGTCTAAAGTATCTTTAACTTCTTTTATGAATGCCGATAATATGTTGGTCCTTTGAGTTCTGTATGGGCCTTCGCCTAGCATTTTGTGAACTTTTTGTGAATAATCGGTTTTATCCATTATTACTATTGAATTGCCTTTGTCTGCTTTTAAATAATGAACCTCTTTTTGTTTTAATGATTTAACGGTTTCTACATCTGTGTTAGGCTTCCTTGTTACCGTTTTCGTAATTATTTTTGCACAATTTTTCCGAATTTGATTTTTAGTAGGTTCATCTATAGTTTTTATGCCAGTTTCAATATCTGAAGTTAAATTTACGGACGGACAACTGTTTTGTTTAATTGAAAATTTAAGCCTTTGTTCAACAAATTCATTTCTGATTCCGTCCGTAAATTTAACAAGAGTAATTTCAATATAATTTAAATTTTACTATATTTTAAATCTAGTATATTTTAATTTAGTTAATTTTCTATTTATTTTTATTTTTGTCTATTGATCTCGACTTTCTATCTATTTCTAATTGTCCAAGAGTAAATTACGACTAGCTAATTTATACTGATGATGACTACATTGTAGTCGAAATACGTATTTATAATACAAAAAAACTGATCTAGGTAAAGGGGGAGAATTTGAAATTTTATTTCAAAACCCTAGAGTTCTCACTAATTATCATTCGATAATATAATGTTTAAGAATGTTGTGTATCATAAAGAATTAGAATAATATACAATATGTTTTTGGAATAATAATAATTATTTAGTAATTATACCAATTCGAATTCAATATTCATAGTTAAGTCAGGACAACGTCTGTCGGGTCAGCTAGTATATTATAAAATTCTCGAAAATTAATTATAGTATATATTTAACTTTACAGTCTATTTTCAAATGCATTTCTAATAGGGAATCAATGTTAAATAAATAAATAAAATATTTACTATAAAACCATACATCCATACACATACTTACAAACATCTGGGCTGCTTGTGTTATGATGTCATTTAAGAATGGGGATTAAGTGATGCCCACTTAATTTATAATATTATTATTCATTAAATATGCACCACACACACTACTAACTACAGAGTACCCCTACTATTTTTATTTCTTTAGGATAATTGTGTAGTTATATAGTAAATAATATTTAACATTGATTCTCTATTGGCAAAGCTGTCCAAAACAGACAACCTCCGTAAAGTTAGCCACCCGACTTCATTTTCCAGAACTTTTCTTTATGCAAATCGTTTGAGAATCGTTAGAGAGGGTTTGAAAGAAAAGAAGAAACGTTTGATAGTTATTAGTTGTTACGTCAAAACGATTTTAATTTTGAGTGTCAACTTGGCTCCCGTCTTTTTATCTCCTTAAATATTAGACTTGGACCCTTAATTTTTTTTCTAATCGTTGGAGCATCGTTAGAGAGGGTTTGAGAGAAAAGAAAAACCGTTTGTGAGTTACTAGTTTTTACGCAAAAACGATTTTAATTTCGAGTGTCAATTTGGCCCCCAACTACAAATCTCAAAACTTTTGCTAATGCAAATAGTTTGAGAGAGCACAACATTTGTTTGAGAGTTAACATTTTTTACATAAAAACGATTTTAATTTTGTGTGTGTTGCTGGCCCCCTACTTAATTTTTTGCGTGAAGGCCTTTGAAGCACTTTGCCCCATTGCATTTCTCCCTTCACACAAAAGGTTGAAACCGTTTTTACTTAAAAACTATTAACTCTCAAATAATTATTGTTATAACCCTCTGGTTATGAAAGGTTCCAACTAACATATTGTGGGGACAGAAAAAGTGGACAAATAACCCTCTTGTATATATGTATTCTTTGGAAGTACACCTCTCATCGTTGACAAGGCTGTCGTACATATGGGGTGCATTCGTCTTGGACGCTCACACGCTTTCAGCGCGCTTAATCGTCCGACTTGGCGCTGTGAGTGTCAAAAAATCACACATGTGGCTGAGTTCATGAGGTACATCTCGCGCTCACACCGCTTATTCCACAGAGGTAGGGCAGCAAAAGCGTGAGCGCCAAATCTTACTATTTATCAAAACGAATGCTATGTAAGCGTAAGCTAACCAAACTTTTGTCATATTTATTAAATTACTTAAAATTAAAATCGTTGACAAATCAGTAAAAATGGCTAACTATTACCCAGATTATTTTCGATCGATTTAAATGATTCAGAATCTGGTAAAACGTATACTATATCTGTTACTTTCGACAAAATAAAACGTCACCATGTTGATAAAAAACTAACGCTCACAACGTCCAAAACGAACGATATTTTCTGATCGGTTCTAAGCGTTGGTAAGCCAACATGAACACCAATAATTTGTGCTTATAAGCGTGAGCGCTCAAAGCGTGTGAGCGTCCAAGACGAATGCACCCACTTATGTCATTCATATATTCATACTTTATTGTTTAAAAAGTTATTTTTCTTTCAATAACTAATTTATTTTATACGACTACAATAATTAAATCCATGACGAAGAAATATCAACGTCGCCAAAACCTATCATTACTCCAAAACTAATAAAAAGTATATAACAGTGCGTTCCAGTAGACGGTCACAACGATCGAAATATTTCTTCAACTGTTCCACATGACAACCACGGTCGTTATGGTCGCGGCGGAAACGTCACTAATGACGTCATTATTTTCGCTCACGCTGAGCTCACAACGACCCATCTGAAGAGGTAGGTCGAAGTGGTCGTTGAGAAATTCGGCGCAATTTTTAAAAGTTAAAGATGACGACAGAAAAAATTACATTTTATGATTCGGAAAGAGATATGTTAGCATTATTGTAGCATTATTGCGATGCACCAACAAATATCCAGCTGTCGCCTCAAATGACATTTTGATTATATTTAAACGTAAATTATTTAAAAACTCCACTAAAATAAAATACAAAAAATTCAATTGTATATATTTTTAAATATAAATCATGTTGATCAATAAGTATTAAAGTTTATTATTAAGGCTTACAAATTATAACATAACCTCTTTAAGCTTCTGACTTATTTTAGGCTCGCAATTTTTAATGTTTACATCAACACGTCAACTGTTAAAATGCTCCATAATCCATTCCACTTGGGTTTATGATTGTAACGCTCGCAAGCAAGTGGAAGGGGAAAGTTTACGCATGCGCAATACACATATATTTTCAATGCAAGTATTCAGCTCATGAAGAATAGATAAATAGGAGATTGAACGGCATAGGCAATTCGTCTGTTTTTTTGTCCTCAAAAACGTGTAGAGATCATAGTTATTATTTTCGCCACTAGCGGCAGTACGAATCTACCCGTACGGAATTATTATTATTATTACATATTAAATCAACGGTTATCACATCTTACAAATAAAAATTGTTTAATTTTATAAATGTGAAAAAATGGCACGATGTTGTACGGGGAAAGCATAGATATACTGTTATATATCTATGAGTGAAAGGTTGTTTAAGGTTAGGAATGCGTGTCTGCATTTACGAAAGTAATATGGTCTGTAATTACCGGGTTTGTCATCTTCTTTCTTTATCTAATATATGTCAGTTATTGTATACATATATTATATATTATTATTATTAATTGCAAAATTATCACTATGATTCTTTATCTTTTTATTTATTGCAGATTATTAAGAATTCTCTATTATTAATATTTGTTTAATTATTACTTGATAATCGAAAACAGTTTTTTATTATATATAAAACTATGATTTCTTATAAACTCAATGTGCAAGTGATTTCTTAGCGCCTACATTTAAATATTTAAATTCCGTACGGCACTGAGACCAGTGACCCCTACTGATAAAAGATAGTTACACCAATTCTTGAACGTTTTTTTAACATTACGTTCGCTCTCCTAATATATCTATTCTTCATGATTCAGCTTATTAAAATTGTTAAAAAAAAAGCAATTTGAAGAAAGAACAAATGTTATTTATGCATGAACAATCATGAATGGATATTTGACAAAAAGATATTAAAAATTGCAATAGGGGAGGGGGAGCCAATTTGACGGTATATTTTTAATTAATTTTTTTTAAATAAACATATTAAGAACAATTGTTTATAGCGAACAATCAAGAACAAAAGACAAACTAACAATATATCAAAATAAAAATTAAAAAATTTAAAAAAATATTATGGGGGGCTAAATTTGGTGACCCCTGATACAGTGCGATGAATGACATACTATGTACGAGAGCCTTGCCAGCGATGAGAGGTGTACTACCATTGCTACACATATGTTACTACCGGGCTTCGGTAGGTAAGGTACTCTACTAGTCTCTGGTTATACTGTATATATCATGTATATGATATATGTAATACTGTTATATGGACAGTTGGTATTACTATATTTTATCTATGGTTGGTATAGGAAAGAATGTGCCAACCATAGACACTAAACAAGGATACATAACTCCATGTAAACAAATAATTGGCAAAAATAAGATGTCAGCAGTGTTCCTTCGGCACCGGAAACAGAACAGAGAGTATGAGGCGCGAGTTTTAATTGAAAAACATTACGCATTTATAGTATTATAAAAATTATTACCAGCCAAAGTATTTTTCCAATAAAATATTTTTTTAAATAAATGATAAGTAATTTCAATTTTTCAATAAGGAATTAGTTGAAGTTGAAGTGATAGTTCAAATTCGCAAAATAATTACATTAAAATAATAAAAAAACATCAAATAATTAAATAGTAACCTGTAATGTTGGAATTGTAAAAATGAAAATAAATTATTGAATCAGATATTAAATTAAACTTTTATTTATTAATAATAATGCTGAAAATTAATATTTAATATAATGTCATATAATTTAATTAATTTTGGAATAATTATACTCGCTTTTGGTACTTTAAAAAGTCCTGGTTTTTTAAATCCAATTGATCCCGTTGCTTATTGTCACAAGCACTACCACTTTTACAATTGTTTGCTGCACATACTCTTCCCATTTTAAATGTTTTTTAAACAGTTTTTTATTTAATAAATTTTTTTAAACAAATTTTATACTTCAAAATAATCACTTCGAAATAAAACTACCGTACGTTTAGTTTACATCTTCGCATAGCATATCTCCCACGAGTATGAGAGAGTACATATGTATACATTAAGACCTCCTTCTCATACACATTGCCTAATGTATACATATGTACTTTCTCATACTCGTGGGAGATCTGCTATGCGAAGATGTAAAAAAACGTATACATATGTACGGTATTTCACTTCAGTACGGATGAGTTCCTATCAAAAACTAGCGACCCTAGCGGCATAAAAAGTAAATATAATTTCTACCATTTCGTTGCCATATTTTGTCAATTTTCCCGTTTGAGTTAGATCTCCTTTACATAGTTTCCATGGTGAAGACGATGAAACTGACGAAGATTTTGCTTCTGCATAATCATAATAATTATCGGAAAAACTATTTATGTATTGTAAAATTTTCTTTTTTAAATTAGAAAAATGTTTTTTTATTTCAATGCAACACAACGTTTATACATCTTGTAGGTCTCATTTCTTCAACCTTTAGTTCATAAAAGAATACTGTTTTAAGATTATTTAGTTGTAAAACGATACTATATGTTAAATTATCCTTGTTTTATTCTTAGGTTACCTCCCGTACTGCCCATCTCTATGTACCAACATAACATACTCCATTTTCATGCTATGTCTTTTTGTATCATATAGATGTCAGTACCAACCACACAACATCTTTCCTTTATTATTAAAAAGGATGTTTACATAATTATTATGCATATATAAGTTTTAATTAAATTGTATCAGACCATTGAATTTTATCTAACGAATTTAATCTATGTTAGTCGATACGGACAAAATCTTTGTATCGACTGGTTTATGTTGGCGAATGGGTTTATTGTTTACCATCTGTGGTATATTCGGGATATTTGCATTTTGGTTGTTGTTTAAGTATTATCTATATCTACGTTATTATTTAAATTGTTATCCCCAGTAGCTGGGTGATTGTCACCGTTAGTAATGTACTCATCAATGATAGAAGGATGACATTCTCTATTTTTATCAAGTTCTGATCTGTACGGTGCATAGACCAGGTTCCATCGATTTCTTTTTATGACTGTACCATTATCCGTTTTCAATATGTATGAATTTGGTGTATTAGCTATTTTTATAATTTCTGCGTAAACACGCATATCTATCACCCATACCTTATCACCAATCAAAATGTTGGATAACTTTTTAGTTCTATGCCTCTTGTTGTAATGGCTCTCCTGGTATTCTTTCCTTTCGCTTTCCTTTTTTTTAATATCTTTGTGTCTGATAAACGTACCTAAACTAGATGACAATAGGCCTATGTGAATGTCATCGCATTTTTGCAACAGATTTTTTGCAATTTTAACGGCCGCTTCTACTGCACCGTTACTTTGCGAGTATTTCGGCGAGTTCTGTATGTGTTTAAAGTCAAATTCTTTTGAAAATTGGTTAAATTTTGATGAGAACTGAGTGCCGGGGTTCATTCTTATAATTTCCGGAACTCCGAACCTAGCAAACACTTTTTTGCATTTTTTTATAACAATGTCTTCAGACAAATTTTTAAGAGAAAAAATTTCGAAGTACCTCGAATAGCAATCTGTAATTATTAAAAACCATCTATCATATTTAAATAGATCTATGGCTACTTTTTGCCAAGGTCGATCAGGAAATTTTTCAGCTACAAAGGGTTCTTTGAAATTTTTTCTTTTTTCAACACACTTGGGACAAAACTCAACTAAATTCTTTAACTGTAAACTAATACCGGGCCACCAAACAGATTGTTTCGCCATATCTCTACATTTTGTTATGCCCAAATGACCTGCATGTATTTTATTAATAACCTCCTTCTTGTAAAGAAGGTGGTATTATAATTCTCGAGTTATATAAGAGCAAGTCTTCGCAGACTGAAATGTTATCTTTTAAATGATAGTATACTAAAAATCCATCCTCTTATTTGTTTTTATCAGGCCATTTATTTAAACAATATTCAATAAGCTTGGCACAAATATAGTCATTTTTTTGTTCAGTTTTTATTTTTTCTATATAATAATCCTTGGCGGGTAGACTTTCGAGGATAAGAATAACATATTTATTTATTTCTTTATTGAGCCCAATGTGAGAATCTTTTGATTCTGAATTATTACTAATGTTACGCGATAAGTAATCTGCCAATACCAGCTGTTTACCCGGTATATAACCAATTGTATAATTATACCTCATCAATCGCAACCTAATGCGTTGGAGTCTAGGCGTTATACCGTCTAAGTTTTTTGTTTGTAAAACTTGCACCAAGGGTTTGTGATCCGTTTCAAGTGTTACGTTCGGTAAGTCCGTGATATATTCTTTAAAATAATCTGCAGCAAATGCAGAGCATACGCTTCCTTTTCTGACTGTATCGTTTTTCGGTGTTGTTTAAAGGTTTCGATGCAAACCCGATTATTTCACGTTCATTATTGGCTCCTACTTGCATGAGCGCTGCCCCAATTCCATAACTTGAAGAATCTGATTGTATTATGATATCTTTTTTCGTAAACAAAATGCGCAATGGTCGGAGCGGTAACAAGTAATTTTTTTATCTTTTCGGCGGTCTTCTGTGATTCTTGCCAGATAAATTGAGTATCGGCTCTCAATAAGGAATTAAGTGGTTCTAGTATGTGCGATATGTTTGGGATGAATTTTCCAGCGAAATTAACCGCACCCAGAAATTGTAATAAAGGGTCTTTATCTTTAGGTGCCGGGCACCGAATAATAGCCTCTACACGCTTACGTAAAATACGAATGCCATTTTTTTAAATCACGTGCCCTAAAAATTCAATTTGGTCTTTTCTAAAGTTATGCCCGCCTCATTTAGTCTTTTTAAAACTTCTTTTAGAATTCTGTTAAGCTTTTCAACAGTCGCGGCATGAACTATAACAACTACAACATCATCGACATGAATGTCTACTCCGGTATATTTTTTAATATTTCCGTGTAATACTGCGTAAAATAATCTGTAGCACAATTAACACCGAACAGCAAACGACTATCATATAGCTGCCAAAAGGCGTTATAATTGGAGTAAGGGGTTGACTAGAAGCGTGTAGCTTTATTTGGTGGAAGCCATTTTTGGCATCAAGTTTTGAAAACATTGTTGACCCTTTTAAATTGGCTAAGATACAGTTAATTTTTTTAACAGGATAGTGTGATCTCTCGATTGCTTTGTTTAGCCGCGTAAAATGCCCGCAAAGTCTAATCTCCCCCGAATCTTTTGGTACTACTACAATAGGACTGCACCAATCAGTTGGAAAGTCCACAGGTACAAGAGTACCTTCTTTTACCAAGCAATCTATGTGAATATTTAATTTTTTCGCCAAGGAATACGAACTGATCTTGGTGTAGACTGACAAAACGGTTTCACATCCTCTGTAATTTGAATTTTTAATTCTTTCTTAAATGAGCCTAGACTGTAAAACATTCGGAAATTGACTAAGAGGATCAATTTTAGATAAATTTGATTTTAGTTTAATTATCTGATTTACCCAGTAAATTATGTTTTAAATTTTTAAATATGTAGATTTTGGATTTTACAAATTTGTTATTTTTAATTAAATTAAGATTTAAATATCCTAATGTCGGCAATTTTTTACCGCCCGGCCCGACAATCGTTTTGTTAGAATGAATGATTCCATTTATAAACCTGTATGGAACTGAATTTCTTGATAAGCAAGATACGTCAGCCCCAGTGTCAATAATAAATTTAACATTTTAATTGAATTCTTGAATAACAAAGTAAATAAAAATTCGTCCGAAAAATCAGAGCCTCCAATTGCTCAGTGGCGTAAAAAATCTTCACTGGCGCAAATTTCATCAATTTCGTCGTCATCTTCTTCTTGAAGTCTCCTGACTCGACGTTGATTGAAGTTTCTCGCTCTGCACACCCGAACCCAATGTCCTATTGTGTTGCATTTCCGGCACTTTGTGTTAATTGCCGGACACTTTTGCATTTCACTGTGTCTATTTAGCTCACATTTACCACACTGATCGTTTATATCTTTTTTATTTTTAGTATTATTATTTTTACTAGAATTGCCTTGTTTATTATAAACTTTACTATTCATAATTTTGTTGATATCTGCGTCTGCATCTTGTCCTGATTACAATCCTGCACGCAAGTTTTTATTTTCTTTTAATTGTATTTCTGGTTGTCGCACTATTTCCAACGTTTTTTCAATTGTAAGATCGGAAATCAGTTGTAGTCGTTCTAAAGTATGAAAATCTTTAATACCTATTACGATACGATCGCGTATGAGATCATTTTTTAATATTCCGTAATCACAATATTCTGCTAATGAATATAAAGCCGTAACAAAAGAATCCACTAACTCTGTTGGCTGTTGGATACGTGAATTAAATTTATAACGTTCAAAAATCACGTTCTTTTTTGGTTCAAAATATGATTTGAACCTATCCATAACTTGCTTGAGTGTAACCGTATCGTCTATAATTGGCATAATTTGGGTCAAAATCTCCTCAGATTTTTCGCCCATTGTATAAAGTAAAAAATTAATTTTTTGTTTTTCATTATGATTTTTAAGATTCGCTAGTGTTAAATATCGTTCAAACCGTTTACACCAAACTGACCAAGACTGTGGTTTATTAAAATTAAATTCTGATGGTGTAGATATATTTGGCGGGATAATGTTTATTGCCGAAGCAATAAGGGATAATGGCATTCACGTGTACTTCCTCGCTGTTCGGCATTTTGTATGCTTTTAACTTTAACACTGTTTATACACTTAACTTGTTTTATATTATATTTATTAATCGTTTAAATATTTTATTACTAGTTTCTTTTTTACTTCTGACACCATGTTTTAAGATTAATTAGGTGTAAAACGATACTACTAAAAATAGGTTAAATTATCCTTGTTTTATTCTTAGGTTACCTCCCGTACTGCTCATCTCTATGTACCAACATAACATACTCCATTTTCATGTTATGTCTTTTAGCTCCATTCATTTAGCCCCTCATTAACACTAAATCTAATTATTTTTTATCTCAATCGTTTGACGGTCGTTTGATGGTTAATGACGGTTTATTTAAATCGTTTGACGGTAATTAGTTTATTTATAAAAAATTGTTTTCTAATCGACCTAAATTTTTTTTTTTTTAGCCCCTCAATTACAAAATTCTTGAGATTTTTTTATTTCAATCGACGAAAAGACGTTTGACGGTGATTGATGGTCTATTATTTTTACTAAAACAATAATATTTTATTATTCATAATTTACTATATTATACATTACACACTCCCGCAGCGTCGGACTGGCCATATAGTCGAGGTGGCGTTTGCCAGCCGGGCCCTAGCGTGCGCGGGCCCCCCACGGGCCTGGCTTGCGAGGTTTGTCACAAGCCAAGCGGTAGGTACGGTAGCCTAGGGCCCGGCTCTTGCGATCTACATGTAAAGTAAATAGTTCATACATACTTAGAAATGAAACAGAAAAATTAAAACTTGTTTTAGAAATTTCTGAACGGCGATAACTTTTGAACGAATCAACCGATTTTGACGTGTATCATAATACACGACATTTGACATTGTTTAAGAGATGCATTATATAGATACGATTTTCAGCGCTGAAGCGCATTAAAACGAGTCTTTGCCTCTATTAATAATAATAATAATTAATAATAATTCATTTATTGATTCTTTTTCCCGCAATACAAAGATCGTACAGAATAGATCAATTAAGTTTCATAAAAAAGGGAAATGGACATGATCGGACAAGAACTGTTGGATTCGTTGATTATATTAAACACTGAATCGGATCTTATCAAGGATGACGAGAATAGCAGCTTTTACGATCGAGTTATCGACAGCTTAGCTAAAACTTCTCCTATTTAAAAAAAAATGTTGGTTGGTTAGCTTTCGATTTGTTAAAAAGTAATTGGAACTATATTTACCTAATCTAATATACTATAATGCTAAAAGTGAAGCTGACTGACTGACTGACACACTGATCTATATAAAACCTAACCCACTTCTAGACATGCTAGAAAGATGCGGTTTTTGCATTCGACGCGAAATTGCTTCAAACCGACGAGGAAAATCGGAAAACTTCAATTTTTTCATTTCAACCCCCCAGAAAATCGGAAAAACATCCCCCAAAATTACGTTTATCTGTTCTATACATGCTAGAAAGATGAAATTTTCACCAATCGACCCGAAATAAAAGTCAAATTAACATAAACCTTCATTACTTCCATCGCAACCCCCCGAAAATGGGAAAAACACCCCTAAAACTGCCCCTTTCACTTCTATTCATGCTAGAATGATGCGGTTTTTTGCATTCAACGCGAAATTGCTTCAAACCGACGAGAAAAATCGGTAAACTTCAACTTTTTCAGTGCAACCCCCCAGGAAAATCGGAAGAACATCCTCTAAAATTACGTGTTTCTGGTCTATACATGCTAGAAAGATGGGATTTTCACTAATTGACCCGAAATAACGTCAAATTTACAGAATATTTTGAAAATTTTTATTACCTACATCGCAACCCTACCGAAAATGGGAAAAACATCCCTAAAACTGACCTTTTCATTTCTATTTATGATAGAAAGATCAGGTTTTTCCATTTGACGTGGAACAGGTTCAAGATAACAGAATTATTTGAAAAAAGTAAATTTTTCCATCACAACCCTTCGCAGTTGGGAAAAACACCCGTAAAACTACCTCTTTCCTTCTATACATGCTAGAAAGATGCAGTTTTTTGCAATCGACGCTAAAGAGCTACAAATTAGGAAGTTAATCCGAAAAACTTAATATTTTTTATTGCAACCTCCCGGAAAATCGAAAAAACACACCCCAAAATTATTTTTTTCAGTTCTATACATGCTAGAATGATAGGATTTTCACCAATCGACCCGAAATAAAGTCAAATTAACAAAAAAAATTTGAAAAATTTTATTACCTGCATCGCAATCTTCCGAAAAGTGAAAAACATACCTTTTCACTTCTTATCATGTTAGAAAGATCAGTTTTTTTCATTCGACGTGGAACAGGTTTAAAATAACAGGATTATTAAAAAACACAAATTTTTCCATCGAAACCCTTCGCAAATGGGATAAACAACCCTAAAACTACCCCTTTTCTTCTATACATGCTAGAAAGATGCGGTTTTTTCAACGCAGAATAACTGCAAATTAATCGGTTGGTTCGAAAAACGTAATTTTTTTCGTCGCTATCTCTTGAAAATGATAATGTGAGACCTATCTATGCGCAGTCTCCCTAAACCCATTTCCCCCAAAAACTCCCCACCCCCGAAAAAAACCCTCTAAATTCTTCCCAAAAAATTACCCCCCCCCTCCATTAATTCTCTAATGGTAAGTACTTTTTGATAAGTATTTTTTTCAACTTTTTTTACAATTCATGTAATGTTATTTTCTGTCACGCGGAGCCACGGGGTCAAAGGGATACTCCCTTGCGAGCAAAGCGAGTAATATATATAAAGTTGATAATTAAAAATTTGTATATTTCATTATTTTTCGATAGTATCCCATCTACCATAATCCCGTTCCGGGCCCCGGGCTTGTGGGAAGCCACCCGGGCCCTTTCGGCCCAGTCCGACCCTGCAATCCCGTTAGTGCATCCATTTCTCGCTGAGAGAGTTACCTGTATTCGCCATAGAGATAATATATATAGAGTAGGCAAGCCGAGTCAAAAGTTGTCCCTCAGATAGAAAAAGGAAGAGAATCGCGTAGGTTGAGCTATCTCTTTTTAACGACTAATATATAGCATAGAGATAATATATACTCTATAGATATAATTATAATCATTATATATCATAGAGAATATATTAGACCACGCATGGCGCTGCGAACGGTGGCGCTCGGAGCGAATAAGCAGTCCAGCAGTTCGGGTCTCTGCGAAACCCGAAAAAACTCTTTGAAACCAACGCGAAACGTAAGCTAAAGCGAACCGTAAGTCAGGCAACGCGAAGCGTTGGCCAATGAGAAGCGTTCTTTATGCAAAGCGAAGCGTCAGTGAACCGTACAAGCGAACCGTAAGTCAGCCAACCGTAAGACAGCGAACCGTAAGTCAGCTAACGAAGCATTAGTAAATCAACGCATAGCGTTGGTAAACGCAAAGCGTTAACCAACGCGAAACTCAAGCGCTCACGTTGCCTTATTTTATTTAACGCTTAGCGTCAAAAAACGATCGTTGAATAACTAACGCTGCCAAACCGCTTCAAGTTGAGTAACCACAACTTCGCGGTGACTAACGTCGCCTAACGCTTTCCATGCGCTAACGTTTCGCATTGACCAACGTTTCGCGTTTACTGACTTACGGTTCGCTTAAGCTTACGCTACGCTTTGAGTTTAACAACGCTTAGCGTTGAGTTGCTTACGCTCCGCGTTAACTTTCTCTTCTTTCTCGTTAACTAGTGCTTCGTGTTGATTGACGCTACACGTGAAATCACACTTCGCGTTGAATCACTGACGCTTCGCTTTGATTAACTAACGCTTCGCGTTGACCTAACGCTTCCTATTAATCAACGCTTCGCGTTGGGTGACTAACGGTTCGCTTTAGCTTGTGTTTCGCGTTGGTTAACGCCTTGCGTTTACCAACGCTTATTCGCTCCGAGCGCCACCGTTCTCAGTGCCATGCGTGGTCTAATATATTCTCTATGATATATAATGATTATAATTATATCTATAGAGTATATACTATCTCTATGCTATATATTAGTCATTAAAAAGAGATAGCTCAACCTACGCGATTCTCTTCCTTTTTCTATCTGAGGGACAACTTTTGACTCAGCTTGCCTACTCTATATATATTATCTCTATGGCGAATACAGGTAACTCTCTCAGCGAGAAATGGATGCACTAACGGGAGTGTGTAATGGATAATATAGTAAATTATGAATAACTAATAAAATATTATTGTTTTAGTAAAAATAATAGACCATCAATCACCGTCAAACGTCTTTTCGTCGATTGAAATAAAAAAATCTCAAGAATTTTGTAATTGAGGGGCTAAAAAAAAAAATTTAGGTCGATTAGAAAACAATTTTTTATAAATAAACTAATTACCGTCAAACGATTTAAATAAACCATCATTAACCATCAAACGACCGTCAAACGATTGAGATAAAAAATAATTAGATTTAGTGTTAATGAGGGGCTAAATGAATGGAGCTTGTCTTTTTGTATCATATAGATATCTGTACCAATTACACAACAAATTTTAATATTGCTTTTATCGTGCATATCATGGAGGCTATATAAAGGAGATATATGTCATACGGGAAAATTGACAAAATATGGCAACGAAATGGGAGAAGTTATATTTACTTTTTATGCCGCTAGGGTCGCAAGTTTTTGATAGATACTCATCTTTACCAAAGTGAATATAGTATAATAAATAGAAGTGAAGTAAGCCAAGTAACTATTTTTATTTTGAAGTGATCATTTTGAAGTACACGATTTGGTTAAAAAAATTTATTAAATAAAAAACTGTTTAAAAAACATTTAAAATGGGAAAAGTATGTGCAGTAGACAATTGTAAAAGTGGTAGTGCTTGTGACAATAAGCAACGGGATCAATTGGGTTTAAAAAACCAGGACTTTTAAAGTACCAAAAGCTAGTATAAATATTCCAAAATTAATTAAATTGTATGACATTATATTAAATATTAATTTTCAGCATTATTATTAATAAATAAAAGTTTAATTTAATATCTGATTCAATAATTTCTTTCATTTTTACAATTCCAACATTACAGGTTACTATTTAATTATTTGATGTTTTTTTTTTTTTTTATGTAATTATTTTGCGAATTTTAACTATCACTTCAACTTCAACTAAATCCTTATTGAAATTACTTATCATTAATTTAAAAAAATATTTTATTGAAAAAATACTTTGGCTGGAAATAATTTTTATAATACTATAAATACGTAATGTTATTCAATTAAAACTCGCGCCTTATACTCTCTGTTTTGTTTCCGGTGCCGAAGGAACGCTACTGACATCTTATTTTTGCCAATTATGTGTTTACATGGAGTTATGTGTCCTTGTTTAGGGTCTATGGTGCATACACTCTATCGCGCCAAGCGATGGTTGCGTGCATTCAGGGACACTTACTAAGCGGCCTTCGGTCTTTTTATTCTTGTCGGACTTTATATTCTTGTCGAACAATTCATCAATATTATTGTAGGACAGTGTTCTATTTGGATTGAAAAAAAATAAATCTGTTAATTTTTTTTTTGTCTTACAGTTACTAATGATAAAAATGTTATGATAACATTTATATGTTCAGAGCGTAGGACTGGGAAATTGAACCACTGAATTTGTAGGACAAGGTGGCCATGAAATTATACATACCATTATTAATTAACAGCATAAAAATCAGCTTGTTACTAATAACTGATGTGTAACCCGTTATTTGAACATGTTGGGGATGGGGGACCTGCCTGTCATACCATCCATTTTGTAAAACACAAGTTTTTTTGAAGTCTGTATTACATTATCTCTCAATTTAACTAACAAATTAACCGTGTTGTAATGAAAATTATTGAGAATAATTTTTCTGGATCCAACACACATTTTAATTATGAAATAGAAAAATATTACAAAAAATATTTAACAAAACAATATTTTTCTCCTTGGAAAGAAGAAGGAGTTTTTTTTAGAAGTACAAAAAGAAAATAATATAGCTCGATTTGTTTTTTTCTTAAACTAAGTCTTTTTTTGAGTTGAAAAATAAAAAGTAAATAATAACTGCTTTTGATTTAAAGTTATTCTTTTTAAAAAAAAAATTGAAAAAAAAAAATTATCAGATATATTTTAATTAAAAAAAAATCAAAAGTCATACAAATTGAATTTGATAAATAACATTAATAGATCACAAATAAATAATTTTGTAAAAACAAGATTAAGTAAACAGAATAAGCAAGCTTATGTATTGTAAAATTGTGTATAGATTTTGAATTCACACTGGCCGTGATCATTAAGTCGGTAGTTAAATATCAACCAAGCGGGGTGTGATAATGGTTCAAACATTGGAAAGGTAGTATAATTTTTAATTAATTTTATAATCTGAACACTCCGACTACGTCCATGGTTGTTGATAAACAAAAACATTCTAGAAGCCTCCATGCGAAAATATATTATAAAAAAAAAAAAAATATTATTCAAAAAAACAACCATGTTCTCGAAAGATCTTTGACGGGTATATATACCGGCGACCAGTTTTGATTCAAGTCAGTTTAAAATCTACTATTATCTGATTAGTTTAAAATCGACTATTGTCTGATTAGTTTCAAAGTATATATTCGACTGTTGTTTGATTCGGTTAAAAGTAATTCAAAGTTTGACATTGTGTTGAAAAATTAAAATAATTGTTGAAAACGAAATTGAATTCTCATTTTTTTTAAAGCAATAAAATCAGTTTTTTTTTGTTTCGTAAAAACATGTGTTTAATTTAATTTTTTTTTTTTTAAATTCAATTTCTTTTTCAACGACAACTGTTACTGATAAAATTTCTGCTATCGTCAAACCAACGAGTTACTCTCTTACGGGCTTCGTTAGTCACTATTATTGAGAATTTTCGCGAGAGAAAAGTTGGGCGTCACGTCGAAAGGAAGCTACTGACAAAAATTTAGCCTGTTCAATAATGTATCAATATTCAATATTTTAAGTTTTTTATGTGCTGATATAATACGAAATTTAATAAATTAACATAAAATAGCTCCACCTGTTAAATTATTTATTGCAAGATATTGTTCGTAAAAATTTTGTTATTTGGAAAAAAAATGTTTATAAATTAATATTGTAATTCTAGCGTATTTCCCGATATTCTTTAAAATTGATATTTGAGATATAGCTAGATCGAAAATTTCGGCACATTAATTTTTATAAATTTGACATTGAATATATGTGAGAAACATATATTTTTCTTTCTGGATTCTGATTCGTCCAGATATTAATATGACCAATCAGAATCGAGTATGGAATATTCCATCTGCATTCTAATAAGTATAAATATTTGAAACCACATTATTTGAATAATGAAGAGATTCGATGTTAGATGTTGACACTGTGAACATCGCTGTATCGAAACAATTTTTCTCAAATTTTAACTGAGAGCTCTTACCTGCTATCATCTTACAATATATTTATTTACTGTTGGAAACAAAAATTTTTGTTTTTTCTGGGTTTTTACACTTTATTGAATCTATTGATAATACTTATTATACTGGATTCATGCTGAGTTGCCAATTCAGGAAAAACTAAAGAAAGAGTTATCTCGTTCTTTTACGGATTTACCCTTGACAATTTAATTTATTTATATTAGATTCTATTGTTGGGAATTTTTGTAACAGAACTGAATTGAAATCTTTTTATTTAAAATAAAATAAAATTTCTGGTTTTTTCACAATCATAAATTACTTTTATTTTATAAACTAGGCTCTTACACTTTGTATATTTTGTACCTGGTATATCTCTGAAAAAATTTTTGTGACAAATATATTTTGTTATTTTGAATTATTCTAGAGGGTTATCAATTCAAAATAAATAATAACGTGAAATATATTTCTTGATTGTAATTCCTACAACCATTAAATACTTTTCATTTTATTTAGGCGCTTTTATTTTATTTTTAAAATTTAATGTGTATTTCTTCTGTTATCTAGGTTGGAATTCAAACTCAAGATGAACACCACCGCCGGCAAGGCGGTGGCACCAAAACCAATGATATTCACCACATCAGCATCGACACCACCAGCAGCATCAACAGCCACAGCATCACCAATTGAAGAGGACGGGTTTAAATCCGTCAGCAACAAAAGAAAGAAGCGATCATTGACCCCAACCGTCCACAAAAAAGTGGCAACTGAGGTCAGCAACAGATACGGACTCTTGGTCGATTTCACCGAAGCTGTGTCAAGAACTCCCATTGTGGTTCACATGGGTCTTACCAATTTCAGGCAAGTCGAGGAAGCCATAAAAGCGGCAACCAAGGGCTCGATCAGGTTCACTTTTGGGCCCATCACAATAAGTGTCCACTGTGAAACCGACTCGAACTACTCCAAATGTAAGGCCAAGTTAGAAAAGATCCAGTTGCCGTTCCACTTTTACGGCAATAAAAGTGACCATGAACCAAAGTTTATTGTTCGTGGCACCATGCGCCACCGACGATATGGTGGCTGAAGAGTTCAAAAAGTGTGGCCTTAAGCCTAATAAGGTCGTGTTTTCAGCAAAACTGGAGACGAGGGCGTAAAAGTATCTTGTCTCATTCAATTTGAAAAAGTGCGGCCTTAAGCTTAATAAGGTCGTGCTTTTCAGCAAAACTGGAGACGAGAGCGTAAGAGTATCTCGTCTCATCCAATTTGAAAAAGGGACGCAAGCACAAAGCGTCGTCAACGTAAGCGTGGATTCGTGGTGTCAGAGTTGGCATCGAAAAATACATCAACAAGCGGGGAGCCAATGCTACCGCTGTCAGGTATACGGGCATGGTTCACGGAACTGTCGAGGAACTGTGCGTCGCGTGAAGTGTGGTGAAAACCACAGCTCACGAGAATGCGCAGTCCCGCGGTTGGATCCTGCGAAATGCTGCAATTGTAGCGCTTCGCACCTAGCCAGTTCTATGGACTGTCCCGCACGCAAGACATACGTAGCAGCGACGGCATCTCGCTCAGCAGCAGTAGGAGCGAGGCGCAAGGCCACTCCGGGCGTGGCGCAAGGCCGCCCAATACCACCACCGCTTCAGGCCAGGGAATTCCTGGCCCTCCCTCACGCAAAAGAGGTCAACAAGTCAAGCAGAGTTCCAGCCAATAGGAAGCCAACATTATCACCATCGGTTTCAACGAAGTACGTTCCAGCACCAGTGCCATCAATCAATCCGTGGTTCCCTAAGAAGAATTCAGAAAAGGAGGTAATCGACATTTTGTGTAACACCCCTCTATCACCTTTCAACCCATTCTTGACCGAGGCCCTAGAATCCCCGGCATCTCCAACTCCAACGGAGAACAACGCTTTTGACTTCATGACCCTCCTGAAACTCAGGATAGAAGTGGAGATTGCATGGAAATTGTGCAATTCGAACTCCGAAAAACTCCTCGTGTTTTTCAAGATGACTGCTCACCTATTCGAAAATGGCATCCCATCCTTCTGCTAGGTCCCAAATCCGATTTATACAGTGGAACTCTCAAAGTCTCCATCGCAAACTTCCAGAGCTTCACTCATTTCTCCAACAGCATCAAATCCATGTTGCCGCCATCAGCGAAACTTGGTTGAAGCCGGGCAAGAGAACTAGAATCCTAGGGTACTTTACCTATCGCCGCGACCGAGCCACCAGAAATGGTGAGGGCATTGCTCTTTTCGTTCGACACGATGTCCACCACTCTCTCTTGCCTCCTGAAGATGGTAGTCTTGAAGTCATCTCAAATCTTATTTCGTCTAATAGTGGTAGTTATAAAGTTACATCTTTTTACAACCCCCCTGACAGACTCTTACAGGGAAAAATGCGCGCCATATATCATGAGAACTGTATGTCTAACAATTCTAGCGGGAATGCACTTTTTGCACACTCCCTCAAACGTAACTTCATTGTTGCGTACCCTGAGGAACCCACGTATTACTCTGATGCTGCCCACCGCCTACCCCAAACCATCGATTTAGCGATACTCAAGAATTGTGACCTTCTGTCGGATCTTGATGATCACTTGGATTTGCAGAGCGACCATCGCCCCATCACTTCCACCCTAGGTGAAATGAGGGGTGCTGTAACTTTGCAGACCCGGCTGGACTTTGACAAAGCGGATTGGAAACGTTTCAAACAGTATATCAACGTCAAAACTTTTATCACTCCACAGATCAAAATGACCGAACAGATAGATTTAGAGGTTTGTAAACTATCGGTAAATCTCGTAGCTGCTACCGAAAAATCTATCCCTAAGAAAACTCGATCTTTCGGCTTTCAACTTAAATTAGACACACTACGACTTATACGGACTCGGGACAAACTACGTAAATTTTGGCAAAGAGTTAGGCTGCCTGAGCTTCATGACGCCATGAAGCAAATGTCAGCTGATATTCGAGGAAAAGTCACGCACACCAGAGAGGAAATGTGGGACGAGAGGATTGGGGCTCTGACCACTCGTGACAACAGTGTTTGGACAATTGCTAGAAATTTGCGTGAACGTTCCAACAGACTTCCTCCTCTTTCGTCAGAAAATGGGTATCTCTACTCAGATTCAGACATAGCTCAACTTCTTGCTGACACCTTCTCTAAGGCGCACAGTTTAACTGGTGGCGACGAATATCAAGATGAAGAAACGGCCCCGTTGGTGTCCGAATCTTTGGAAAATATTCGCTCTTCCATCATTAACCCAACCGAAGTCGAATGCGTATCACCTCAGGAAGTTTCAAACATTTTAAGGAAACTTAAGTGTAGGAAGGCTCCCGGCGATGATGGAATAACTAACGTTGTGCTCCGCTATCTTCCCCGGAAGACGGTTGTACAGCTCAGTTACATCTATACTGCGTGCTTGAAACTTGGTTATTTTCCTGACCTTTGAAAAGCTGCCAAAGTGCTAGCTCTTCCGAAGCCGGGAAAGCAACTTAAGTCGCCCTCAGGCTACCGACCCATCAGTCTGCTGCCATCTCTCAGCAAGGTCATGGAGAAAGTAGTTTTGAACCGGCTGCAGCCGCATGAAGATATCCACGGACAATTGATTCCCCAACAGTTTGGTTTCAGATCGAAACACTCAACAGTGACTCAGCTTCACCGACTCATTGATCATATTTCTTCTGAATTTAACTAGAATAAATCCACAGGCATGGTTAATACAGTTTGGCACAATGGACTTATCCACAAACTTTCCAAATTCAACATACCTACCTACATCCTGAAATTCCTGATCTCCTACCTATCTAACCGAAATTCCCGAATTCATCTCCAACAAAGTACATCGAACCAATATCGTGTAAAGGCTGGTGTACCTCAAGGCTCCTTGCTAGGACCCCGCCTGTTTTTATATTACATAAATGATATCTCGAAAGATCGAGCTACCGAAACGGCCCTCTTTGCTGACGATACAGCAATCTACTGCACTTCCTGGCAGCAGAAACTTATTTCGAGCTCCCTCCAGTCTCGCTTATCCACGTTTGAAAGCTATTTCAAGAAGTGGGAAATCAAAATTAATCCTACGAAGACTCAGTCCGTCTTGTTTACAAATAAGACTAAATTTTCTTCTTACCCACTTGAACTGAAGATTTTTAACACGGTAATCCAACAGACTACGGTAATCCAACTCTTCAAAGGCAGTTGAATTCGACGAAGAACGTTAAAAAAGTCTCGCCCTTGGAAACGCACCCTTTGCGGGGTTGTCCCACTTCTCAACATTAGGAGTAGATTGGACAAACGGTTGAAACATCGACTTTACAAGTCTTGTATTCGGCCCGTACTCAATACGCTGCCCCAATTTGGTCGAACGTTGCACCATCGCAACTTGCGAAAATGAAAAAATTTCAAAATCGTTGTCTTCGGACGATTTCGAAAGCCCCCCTGCGATATCCGGCTGAACCGAGATATCCTCCACCGAGAAACTGGGCACCCTACTATCCGAAGATTTATCCAAACAACCGCTAAATCCTTTTTCCAATCATCCCGCACAAACCCGTTCCCGGAGATCAACGAACTGGGCCGTTTTGACCCAAATACGTTGCTCTTCAGAAACAGATACCGCATGCCACACGATGTCGGTTGCAACTGATTCTGTTGTAATCTCATTTGTACATACTTATTTATTTATTTAAGGTTTAGTTCTTAGGGGTGGCTTATCCACCCAAATTAGGTTAAGTTATGATTTCAATGGTATTTATATAAGTTTTTTCCATTAAATTTAAACGATGTATATTCAATTCTACAATAATTCGATGTATTTTATTTATAAGATGATTGTATAGGTATAGTCTAGACTAGGAAACTATAACTTTAAGATGTTTTGTAATAATTAACGGTAAACCGACGATTTAATAAATTCATTTTGAACTTTGAATTTGAATAATCATTTAGAAAGAGTATTTCAAAGCAGCAAGAACGATTTTAAATTTAACAAAGTAATTTTTTCAAAAAAAAAAAAGAATTTTTAACACGCTTGTATTTGCTTGGTATGTATGTATCTATATATTATCTATGTATGTACAGAATCTTTGAACGTGATTTTCACCCACTTCAAAACGTCGGATTATATTGAAACTTTGCACACTTATCAAGGAATGATGACAATACAATAATTTAATAAGTTTGTCCCATTATCCTGACCAGGAGCATCAGGATTAGCGATTTTTAATATTATCCAAAGACACGGTATTGTCTCTATAGTCTTTCACGGTAGTGTGACTTTTTTAGTCTTTATCAAGACTAATTAAGCAAAAATAAATAATAGTTTAAAAAAACTAAACAACAGGCGTTTGTAGCTAGCCGAACTAAATAGTAGAAAATAATTTTTTATTTAATTTGTTTGTAAAAAATTCGTTACGCAGGATCGAATTTTTTACAAAATGAAAACTGATCAAAATTTCTTCATCTATATCTCAATATAATAAATAATCATAGGGACCCAGTGGGACACAGATCACGTCGATGGTAAAGCAATATAAAAGTATATAAGAGGTTAAGCACATGGAATATAAAAAAGTGAGGTTAAGCACATGGAATATAAAAAAAAGTGAAAATCGAATAAATATAAAAATTAACAATGTCAAAAGAAAAATATTATAATATCGCCCAATTTGCTGGTGATAACTTTAGTGCATGATCGTTTAGAATTAAAAGTATTCTTCGAGAAAATGGTTCATTAAAAGCAATTGAAGAGGCTGAATATGCAAACACAGAAGCTAATGCTACAAGTGAAGTTAAAGCTCAAGCAATTATCATCGCAGGGGTTGCAGATAGTTCTTTGGAATACTTAAAAGATAAGGCAAGTGCATATTTAATGTTTAAAAATTTAGAAGATAACTTTATGCGAAAAAGTGTAAGAAGTCGTTTATTTGTAAGACGTCAATTAAACGAGATAAAATACAACGAAAATGATTCCATGATGCAACATTTTGAAAAACTAAAATAATTATTTAACCAGTTAAAAGCAGTAGATGCAGATATTACCGAAGAAGAAAAAGTAAATTATTTATTATTGTCAATGCCAAAATCTTATGAGACAGTATTAGAAATAGTAGAAAATTTAAAATTTGATTTTGTAAAAGACAAATTATTAGGTGAAGAAGAAAAAAGAAAAAGTCATCCAAAGTTGTAAACCAAAGTGACAATCAGTCGTTTCTATGTTTTTCATATGGCAAACCAGGTCATAAAAAATTTCAATGCCAGGAACAAAAGCTTAGTTATTCACAACAGAGACAAAATTCATATACAGGTGGACACAATCCAAATTATGGACAGAGCGGTTATAGCAATACCAGAAACCATTATAAACAAGGAAGAGGACGTGGTTATAGTCAAAATCGAGGAAGAGGTAAAGAAACTCATGCAGAGAAGAAGAAACTATGTGTGTGAAAGTGAAGTATACCAAAGTGAACAGGAAAATAAAGGTTGTATACTATGGTATATAGACTCTGGTTGTACAGATCATTTAATTTAATTAATAATAAAGACAATTTTATTGATTATATAGAACTAAGTAAACCAAAAGAAATAGCGGCAGCTAAAAGTGGTATGGTTCTCCAAGCTGTAGGTATTGGTAACTTATGGGTGTTTTGTTTGATAGGTAAACGTAAACATTATTATACTATAACAAATATGTTGTATGTACCTAAATTGAGAAAGAATTTGTTATCTGTATCAAAAATAGAGTCAAAAGGGTTTAAGGTTGAATTTTCTAAAGGTAAAATTAGAATTTAAAAAAATAATATTTTATATATGATTGGAAATAAAAAGGGTAATTTATATGTTGTTGATACCATCATATTGTAATTTAGCTGTTAAGAAAGAGAATAATGAATTTAACTTATGGCATCGTAGATACGGTCATTTGGGTATAAGTAATATGAAGTTATTAGTACAAAATAATTTGGTTGATGGTATAAATGATATTAAAAAGATAAATTTTGAACATAATTTGTGTGAACCGTGTATTTTAGGTAAAATGGCTAGGTTACCATTTAATGGAAAGGCTTGTGCATACGGACGTTTGTGGACCGATAGAACCTGTAACGTGGAATGGTAAGCGCTATTTCGTAACCTTCACAGACGATTATACACATTTTGTTAAGATATTTTAAATTGAACATAAGTCTGAGGTATTTGAAAAATTTAAGAAATATTGTTATTTTGCGACGAAACATTTGAATATAGATTTGCTAAAATTAAGAGCGGATAATGGTGGAGAATATGTGTCAAGCGAGTTCCAAGGATTTTGTAATGATAATGGTATTAGACTCCGGTACACGGTAGCTTACAATCCAGAAATGAATGGAGTAGCAGAAAGAATGAACCGGACAATTATGGATAAAGCTAGAACTATTTTAATTGATTCAGGTATGAAAAAAGTATTTTGGGGTGAAGTGGTACTCTATGCAAATTATGTGACAAATAGAAGTCCAACTTCAGGAAGAGAAGTTACCCTTAGTGAACTATGGGAAGGTAGAAAACCAAATATATCCAATTTTCGGGTTTTTGGTAGTGACGCATACAATCACGTACCAAAAGAGTTGAGAAAGAAATTAGAAAACAAAAGTAAGAAAATGATTGGATATTGTCAAGGAGGATACAAACTGTGGGATGAAGAAAAATATAAAGTTGTAATAGCTAGAAATGTAATTTTTGATGAAAAACCTAAGAAATGGAAGAGATTGCAATTATCCCAATTGAAAACGATAATGATGATGAAGCATTAGACGCATTATTTAGTGATGGTGATGATATACCACATACTTATAAAGAGATAGAAGATAGAAAAGATAAAGAGCTGTGGAGAAAGGCAATAACAAAAGAAATAAAAGTATTAGAAGATAGTATAACTTGGATAAAAATAAAAAAACCAGAAAAAGCAAAACTAATAGCTTGCAAATGGGTATTTGCTAAAAAGTTTATTGGAAATGAATTGATATGTAAAGCTAGACTCGTGGTTCGTGGCTTCCAACAAAAAGAAAATTTTTAAGATATATATTCTCCAGTTGTGTGTCTCCAAACTCTAAGAATTTTACTATCGATAGCTGCATATAGAAATTATAATATTCATCAAATGGACGTGAAAGGTGCTTTTTTATATGGAAGAATTGTATCTTAAACCGCCTAAAGGAGTAAAGGTCGACGACGGAAAATTATTAAAACTTAAAAAATCGCTTTATGGATTGAAAAAATCACCTCACTACTGGTACGAACGTTTTAGTGAGATCATAATAAGTTACGGGTTCACACGGTCACAAAACGATTATTGTATGTATAGTAAAGCTGGTATGTATTTGCTTTTATATGTAGATGATCTTTTGATATTAGGTAATAATCGAGAAGAAATATTAGATCTCAAAATTTTCTTATCATCAAATTTTAGAATGATGGATATGGGCATAAAAATTTAACGTATTTGGGTATTGAAATTATTAACGATACAAATGGTATTAAAATGAATCAATCAAGGTATCTGAGAAATGTATTAGATAAATATAGAATGAGTGAATGTAAAGGGAGGCTTATTCCGATGGATACAAATTTTAAGATGGATGAGTGTGTAATTGATCAACCGTATGAAAAAGTTTGTAGATCGCTGATCGGTTCTCTTATGTACGCGACCGTTGGTACGAGACCCGATTTAGCTATGTCAGTATATTATTTGAGTCAATTTCAATCACAACCGAGTAAATTTATTTATTAAATTTATTAAATTTATTGCACTTAAAATAATATTGAGATATGTCAAACAAACGTTAAATTATCCGTTAATTTATTCAAAAAACAATAACAGTGTACCCCTTCTAGGCTACGCTGATTCGGACTGGGCTCGTGATAAAGATAGGAAATCAACTACGGGTTATGTCTTAAAAATGTATGGTTAATACTGTGATATGGAAATCTAAAAAGCAAACTACTGCTGCTCTCAGCACCACTGAAGCTGAATTAGTATCACTTTGTGAAGCAACTGTAGAAACTTGTTGGGTTAGGATGATATTGTTAAAATTAAATATTAAGGTAGATACAATTACGTTATTCGAAGACAATCAAAGTACAATTAAAATTGTAAAAAAACCCAGATCAAAAACGACTAAAGCATATGGATATTAGGTATAATTTTGTAAGACAAAAGATAAATGAACGTGTGATAAATGCCGAATATTTATGCACGAAACGGCAATTGGCTGATATAATTAATTACCTTACAATTAATTACCTTATTATTTTTCTCAAACCCTAATGTGTACGGAGAGATTTACAATTTTAACTTTCAATAAGGGATTTACAAAGTAAATAGCTCTAGACTTCATATAATAGTTGCTCTTTAAAAAGATAGAAATGATATCCCATTAAAGAGCCGAGCTATTTATAAAGTAAATAGCTCGGTAAACTATTTACTAAAAAAATTAATGAGAGGTAAATTGATTAAATGTAAGAAAAAATTTGGTTGAAATTTATTTCGTAAGTTTTCCTTTAGTATGTTTTTAAAATTTTATATAACGCATCAGTTTAAGATATTTACAAAAATCATAAACTGATGTCATAACGATGTATTTTACAAATATATATTTTCAATTAAAAAAAAAATTAATAAAAACTTAAAACTATTCAAATTTTCACTAGTAACAAGTCGACAATAATTAAGTACTTTCTATCTTGAAATATCGGAAATAAATAAATTCAAAATTTGTGATCCCATACTAAAGTCTAAAGTCTAAAGAGTCTAAACTACAATTGGATTTAAAAAACACTCCCTTATTGATGTCTTTGTATAAAATATTAATTGTCGGCAAAATATAATAAAATAATTATATTTGTTCGACCTAAAATCAACTCAATTAACCCATTCATACCTGTATGCGTATGGCTGTATCAAAAATAATTTTATCGGTTTATCCCAAATTTTATGACCTTTCATTCATAATTAAAAAAAAAATTTTTTTTATAATTTGTATTTTTAGGTTTTTCCAATGTTTTTATATCCAATTCGTATATTGCGTACTTTTACGTACATTGCAAAACTATGTTTGAAAATTGATTTTACTGAATTGTTTTTAAAATTTAAAAATATATTAGAAACGGTAATTTTACAAATTAATAATCGATTTAAAGATTTCGAAAATATAAATGTAATGCGTGACTTTTTAGTGGCTCCTTTTAATAGAAAATTTAAAATTCCCGCTTTAATAAAAATTTTTCCCAGATTCCGATGATTACACATTATTAAACGAAATGATTACCCTCCCAACAAACGAGAATTTATAAGGAGCTGTGAACACGAGCACGAAAAGTATTTGGGAAATCGTCGAAGAGAATCCATCTTCGTTTGAATATCCGGCATTATTATAAATAAATTAAAAAATTAGTAGTTGTTTCGCATCTTCTTATCTATGTGAATCGGGATTTTCACATATGAAACATATCAGATTCACGAAATTCTCTTGCCGATAAACATTTAGAAAACAGTATTCATTATATTGACCAATTATAGACAAAGCAGTTCCTAAATTGATTGATTTGGCTTTTGGAATTCAAAAAGTCAAGTTCGTTAATGGGTAAAATCAGACAAGGGGAAAAGGCGGTTTAGAAGGAAGGGAAACAAAAAATTTGGCATATCTCCCGTAATATTTAAAAAATAAAAAAATTTATAATGAGTTGTAAGTTTTAATGTAATTTTGTTTCTTATCATTTTTTCTGTTACACTAATATTTACAGAAATATTTACAATTTAATATTGAAAGTTAAAATTGTAAATCTCTCCGTACACATTGGGGTTTGAGAAAAATAATAAGGTAATTAATTGTAGCAAACACGATTTTCGACAACTTTGGTACAAAAACAATAGCTGATTTCCTTTGGAGCAAATTCGCTCAAAATTGAAAAAATACATTATAACAAAAGTTTAAATTTCTTTAAATTTAGTATTTTGTTTGAAATAAAACCTATTTTGACAAAATGGAAACCCGACTTCAAAAATCAAATATTCTATAACAAAAAATGTACTAAAAAGTAAAAAAAATAATTGCATATTCTTGTGCCAATTTTAGTTCACCTAAGCAAAAATTTTTAAATATGTACAATTATTGTTATTTTTGGAGGCGGTGTCAGCATAGAGAAATTCACATAACTTTTGGACACCGCCTCCAAAACTATCAATAACTAAGGTTGCTAGTAGAAAGAGAAGCTCTTATGTATAATCTTTTCGGGTGCGACTAGCAAATGGCCACAAGCTTCCAATTTTGGCCGCTCTTTTTCAGCACTCGAAAATGGTCCCATCTGTTAGCATTGCGTGACCGATCTCTCTACTAGTCTCTGTTCCTAACAGCATGACAATATTTTTCTAGTTGATAATATTGTCATATTGGCTAGTGACTTTTTTTTATTTTACCTTTAGAGATTATTAACTACGAAACTATTCACTGTTTTGTTTTTCAATTATTTATTTAATTATATTAAGTTTGCCCCCTGAATATTATTTTTTAAATATATATAATTCACCTCCGTAAAGTTAGCGCCCCGACTTCATTTTCCAGAACTTTTCTTTAAGCAAATCGTTTGAGAATCGTTTGAGACGGTATGAGACAAACGAAAAAACGTTTGAGAGTTATTATTTTTTACGTAAAAACGATTTTAATTTCAAGTGTCAACTTGGCCCCCCGTCTTTTATTCTCCTTAAATAATAGACTTGGACGCTTAATTTTTTTTTCTAATCGTTTGAGATTCGTTAGAGAGGGTTTGAGAGAAAAGAAAAAACGTTTGAGTGTTATTATTTTTTACGTAAAAATGATTTTAATTTCGAGTGTCAACTTGGCCTCCATTATTTTTATCTCCTGAAAAAATAGACTTGGACGCTTAATTTGTTTTCTAATCGTTTGAGAATCGTTAGAGAGGGTTTGAGAGAAAAGAAAAAACGTTTGAGAGTTATTATTTTTTACGTAAAAACCATTTTAATTTCTAGTGTTAACTTGGCCCCCTTCTTTTTATTTCCTTAAATAATATACTTGGACGCTTAATTTTTTTTGCTAATCGTTTGATAATCGTTAGAGAGAGTTTGATAATATAGAAAAATAGTTTGAGAGTCAATATTTCAATTGATATTAAATAATTTTTCAGAATCCAATTTCCTCTAGGGACCATAGGGAAATTAGCTCTAGCGGTGCTCAATAAACAAACTTACATCTATAGATAACAGCTTATCAACATAACAGGTTTTTTAGATGAAGTGTCAATGCATGTACCAGAAGTACATTTTAAATGAAAGTATAAAACTTAATCCGGAAATTATATAGAATATAATTTTAAATTATAGTGTATACACTTTATAATTCTAAATAGAATAAAAAAAATAAAGAAAGAAAAAAAAATTGAATAAAATAATGCATTTTTGCATGCTTGGTTTTTAAAATTAAAATTCATTTCGCGCTATATGACGATATACAATACCAGTCAATTGGCTGTGTGCGGCCGAACTAAGAACTTAGTAAACTAAGTAAGTTAGAATAAATAAAATTTTGTTCTGAGCATCTGAGTCAGCGAGTTTCGGCCTGGACACACTTTCTTTTGCTACTTAATCAGTGTTGCCAGATCTCCCGTTTAACAGTAGAACGTTCAAAAAAACGGTAGAACGGTAGAAATACTAAAAAAGCGGTAGATCTACCGTTAAACGGGATATTTGGCAACACTGCCCGTGACATAGATACTAAGTAAAATGGAGGCATAAGAAAAGTTTCTTAGTATGTATAAAGTGTCCCGGTTAACGACTAAGTAAGTTAATCTGACTATCTTACTTAGATTACTAACTTCTTAGTTCGGCTGAACACAGCCATTGTAAACATATTATTAATTGCAAAATTATCACTATGATTTTTCATCTTTTAATTTATTGCAGATTATTAAGAATTCTCTATTATTAATATTTATTTAATTATTACTTGATAATCGAAAACAATTTTTTATTATCTATAAAACTACGATTTCAAATAAACTGAATGTGAAAGTGATTTCTTGGCGCCTACATTTAAACATTTAAATTCCGTACACCACTGGCACCAGTGACTCCTACTGATAAAAGGTAGTTACACCAATTCATGGACGTTTATTTAACATTCCGTTCGATCTACTATTATATCTATTCTTCATGGTTTGTTTATTGAGCACCGCTGGAGCTAATTTCCCTATGGTCCCTAGAGGAAATTGGATTCTGAAAAATTATTTAATATCAATTGAAATATTGACTCTCAAACTATTTTTCTTTATTATCAAACTCTCTCTAACGATTATCAAACGATTAGCAAAAAAAATTAAGCGTCCAAGTATATTATTTAAGGAAATAAAAAGAAGGGGGCCAAGTTAACACTAGAAATTAAAATGGTTTTTACGTAAAAAATAATAACTCTCAAACGTTTTTTCTTTTCTCTCAAACCCTCTCTAACGATTCTCGAACGAATAGAAAACAAATTAAGCGTCCAAGTCTATTTTTTCAGGAGATAAACAAAATGGGGCCAAGTTGACACTCGAAATTAAAATCGTTTTTACGTAAAAAATAATAACTCTCAAACGTTTTTTCTTTTCTCTCAAACCCTCTCTAACGATTCTCAAACGATTAGAAAAAAAATTAAGTGTCCAAGTCTATTATTTAAGGAGAAAAAAAGACGAGGGGCCAAGTTGACACTCGAAATTAAAATCGTTTTTACGTAAAAAATAATAACTCTCAAACGTTTTTTCTTTTCTCTCAAACCTTCTCTAACGATTCTCAAACGATTAGAAAAAAAATTAAGCGTCCAAGTCTATTATTTAAGGAGAAAAAAAGACGGGGGGCCAAGTTGACACTCGAAATTAAAATCGTTTTTACGTAAAAAATAATAACTCTCAAACGTATTTTCTTTTCTCTCCAACCCGCTCTAACGATTCTCAAACGATTTGCATAAAGAAAAGTTCTGGAAAATGAAGTCGGGGGGCTAACTTTACGGAGGTATAAAATTCGTGACGTCATGTTGCCTATATAAAGCGAGAAATCATCATGGCCGAGCTCTTTCGATTCTGGATTTGTCCAAGGATGATTTGGAACCACTGAGCAATTAAAATAATACTTATATTGTTTGCGGTAAAACGCATGGTTAAAAAAATGGCTTTGGCTATACTATTGTTCGTTGGGATTTTTATATTGAATAATATTGAAATGGATTTATTTGAATAATTTATATTGGTAGGAATTTTAATGTTTCGTATCTTATCTGTGAGTACATTTATTCTAATTTTATCTATTACATCATGGCATTTTTGGTAATTATTTTTTGATATTACGTATATCTAAGAATGGTGCTATTTGAATTTACAAATATTTTCCACGTGGTTATTTTTATTACTAAGAATATTACACATGCAATTTCTTATTGTGAATACCTAAAAGAAATTATAACATGCATGTTTTGTTAAATTTTTAACGTAACCACTTTTGCACATTTCTATTTTAGAGATGTAAATTATATATTTGTAATTACGCACAATTTTTGGTATACTTTTATCAAGGCCTCATGTCCAGTCTAGTTGGTTTAATTTGAAAATTGCAATTCATAAATTCTCCGCATGGTAGAAAATTCTTTGATGTTTCAATCACATTTATGTATCTTATTATTTTATAAAAAATACTGATTGGTAATGTTATTTATTCAATTGTGAAATCTCCATATGTTAAGAAGAATGTTTAATCTAGAGCACGGTAGTGTGCAAGGCTGAGTTTAAGGGACACATTAGGACTTTTCACTACAGTGCTATTACTACAAGAAATATTAGGAGTTGATTTGACCCCGAAATATCTTCTGAACGAAAAGAGCTACAGTGTTGAAATTTCGAATTATCAATACTTTACGGAATTATAAGAACCCGGTTTTTTCAATGATCGTTAACGAATTAACCGTTTAAAAGTTATTTCACTTCAAAAACGCAAAATTCGCCGGAAAACCCACAATTCTTGGTAACTAATAGATCATAATTCTACGATACTTCCAGATATGCTGTAAAGTTGATATTTGGCATACAGGTAGATTTAGTACCAAACCGACGGGAAAATTGCGAAAACTGGAAATTTGTATCGGAAAAAAGAACATTTTTACAATTTTCGTTTTAATCAAATTAGCATTTGAACGCATATATTCATCTTATTTCATCTTATTCGTTGATATTTTTATTGAGTCCTATCTGATTGGATGACACTTAGGTATTTAAATATTTATTGTATTAGACCATATCATAGTAAAGAACCATGTAGAAAACAGAATGAACTTTATGAGCCCTAAAAATTTCTTTAACAGATGGTAATGGCAATGGCTTGTTGAATACAGCAGTTTTCGTCTAGTGTTTGGAGTTAAGCCACATTGTTTAAAGTCAGTACTTGGATGGGTGGACATTGTATGCAGTTGCTTTTTTTTGTAATTTTGTAAACATTAATGTATATTCTCATTTTAAATTTTTTATTATATTTTGCATTATATTTTGCATTGATCAATTATTATTTATTACTATTATTTATTACTAGCATTACTCGTTGCAGCTTCGCCCGCAAAAATTTTGTAAAGTCCTTATAACCAAGTCTAATATACTCAAAAGCTGAAAGTGAAGCTGACTGACTCATGCTAGAAAGTTGCGGTTTTTTGCATTCGACACGAACTTGCTTGAAACCGACGGAAAAAATCGGAAAACTTCAATTTTTTCATTGCAACTCCCCGGAAAATCGGAAAAACATCCTCCAAAATAACGTTTTTCTGTTATATATATGCTAGAAAGATGGAATTTTCACCAATAGACCCGAAATAATGTCAAATTAACAGAAAACTTCATTACCTCCATCGCAACCCCTCGAAAATGGGAAAAACACCCCTAAAACTACCCCATTCAGTTCTATTCCTGCTAGAATGATGCGGTTTTTTGCATTCGACGCGAAATTGCTTCAAACCGACGAGAAAAATCGGTTAACTTCAATTTTTTAGTGCAACCCTCCAGAAAATCGGAAAAACCTCCTCCAAAATTACGTTTTTCTGTACTTTACATGCTAGAAAGATGGGATTTTGATTAATCGACCCGCAATAACGTCAAATTAACAGAATATTTTGAAAAATTGCATTGCCTACATCGCAACCTACCCGAAAATGGGAAAAAAATCCCTAAAACTGACCTTTTCACTTCTATTCATGATAGAAAGATCGGGTTTTTTTCATTCGACGTGGAACAGGTTCAAGATAACAGAATTATTTGAAAAACGTAAATTTTTCCATCACAACCGTTCGCAATCGGGAAAAACACCCGTAAAACAACCCCTTTAGTAGTATAGTCAGGTCTGTTCTGGCACTTGTTCATAATTTGTCCACCAGAGCGCCAAGTGGTGCTGCGATCGCATGCTGAGATGACATCAGAGAGGTTCTGAACTTTGCTAAAGTGGCGTATGATATTATCTCAGTGGACAGGAAGTGAGTATCCGGTGTTGAGACAGGAAATGAGTTTCCGGTGTTGACAGGATGTTCGTTTCCGTTGTCTGTAAGTTTTGTTGAAATAAACTAATTAAAAATATGTGGTTGTGTGTGGGCGTTTCCTGTGTGTGTGTGTTTTTTATCAGAGTAAGTTCGTTGTCGTAACCTTGGACATGTTAAAACCTGTGTGGCGCTGCGATCGCATGCTGAGATGACGTCAGAGTGGTTTGGAACTTTGCTAAGGTGGCGTATGATCTTATCTTAGTGGACAGGAAATGAGTTTCCGTTGTTGACAGGATGTTCGTTTCCGTTGTCTGTAAGTTTTGTTGAAATAAACTAATTAAAAATATGTGTGGGCGTTTCCCAGTTCGTGAGTCGTAACCTTGGACATGTTTGAACCTATTAGTTTTTGTTTGCTGTTATCACAGGAAATCATGTGTTCGTTATCTGATGAGCGTGGGTTTTTTCCTGTAAGTATCATCGTAAGTGGTAACCTTGAACATGTCATAACCAGTTAGTTTTTTTGAAATTAGCTAGAACTGTTATCACAGACCGCGGTGGCCTCTTATCAAGGGGGATACAGTTTCCGGTAGCGTGGGCGAAAAAATTAGTATAAATGATGTGTTCACAACCATTAAAAGTATTAGTGTATTATATATATATATATATATATATATGTATATATATATATATATATATATATATACATTTCTTAAAAAGCGGAAGATTCAAAAAGTGAAACTTCCAATTTAAATAGTTTGAAATAAATACTTTTATTCAGAATAATTAAAATTATATTACATTAGTATTTAATATATTATAAAATTTTTTTTCTTCAAATATTAAATAATATTAATTCTTTTTATTTGTCATATATTGCATTACTTATTGTTTAAAAGCCCATTATAAAATAATACCTTAAAGTAATTACAGAACCATATTCTATTATTTCAAATAAAGGAATATGGTTTGTAATGACTGATTTTGTATTTGTACGACTGGGGAGTTTTAAATTTATTATTATTATAAAAAATTGAAAAAAATGACACAAATTCAAATTTTTTTTATTTATTCCAAAAAAAAAGGTTGATAAAGATATAAATATATACTATTATTAGATATATACTAACAAAGCAGTAGATCTACTGTTAAACGAGATATCTGGCAACACTGATTAAGAAGAAATAGAAAGTGTGTCCTGGCCGAAACTGGCTGACTCAGATGCTCAGAACAAAATTATAGTTGTTCTGACTATCTTACTAAGATTTCTTACTTCTTAGTTCGGCCGAACACACACAATGTTTAATTTTAGACTACCCCCCCCCTCCTACTATATGTTTTTTTCAGATTTAAAAATACCTTGTTTGTAGGTAAGTAGCATTATACCATCAAGGAATCTCAAGTTAGAGACATGAATAGAGTAAACATTATTAGCATAACAACAACAATATTTTTATATTGTTTTGTGTCAGTGAAATGTGCTTCAATGCGATTTGGTGATCATATAAATCCGGTGCACAATCACATTGAGAACTGTGATTATCAAGCAGTAAGCAATAATGGTTTTCTGAAGAAAACTTATAATAATTTATATATGAATCAAAGTGGATTTCGTGTACATAATATGACTTCGAAACCGAATGTTATAGAAGACACATTGAAATTTTATTATAATAAAGCATCAAAACCGCATTCTGATGGTGGGCCCGAGAGAATTCCATGGCAACCAGATCAAGCAAAAGAATATATTCCATGGGATAATTCTGATATTTTATCCGAGGAAAATTATTATGACTTATTTATGCAACATATACAAATGGATTCTTCTTCATGTCAGTATTTATCAGATGTTCGATTAAAACTTCGAAAAATTGTTAAAAGAATTCTCAAATATTGTAAACGATAATGAAAATTACTATTATATGTATTTTTATAATAAAAACATTGAAAAAATCTTATCACGTTTTTATTTTACACATAATATATAATACAAAATTCTCAAAATAGTGTAAAAACGATAATAAAATCACTATTAAATGTATTTAGGTATTTTTATAATAAAAACATTGAAAAAAATCTTATGTTTATTTTACACATAATAAAAAAATTCTCAAAATATTGTAAAAATTTTAGCATTAATTGGCAGCATTATTGGTACATTTGCTAGCATTACTGCTAGCAAAATTTTAGCATTATCTAATCTCACTAAAAAAAAAAACATTAAGTTAATTATTTATTATTTATTAATTAATTTGAAAAAATTAATTATATATTGAGAAATGAGAGAATATATTAAGTAATTCATACCACGTTCAACAAAATATTCGATCGAAGCGCCACAAAATTTACACCATTAAACAGCAGAAAGTGGGCTTATCACCATATGACCAGAAGCGGTTCATCATGTTGAATTCAACAGAAACGAAATCGTGGGGTCATTACAGTATTTTGCAACGTTGACGTACTTTTTCCACCACCACTGCAGAAAGAGAGAGAGTGAGAGAGGATCCGTTATTAATAATTGTTTTCGAAAAAAATTGGTTAGTATTACATACACAATGCAAGACTTTAGTAAGGGTGTGGTAATAGCCATTCAACAGAATTGCAGTCTAAATAAAATTTAAAAAATATTATCATATAATAAAAAAATGATTAATACAGCTATTAAATGCGGTCGACCTGAAACTTTGAATTATCTTATTATGATGGTTGAGCAAATGGGATTAAATGTCAAATTTTCACCATCTACTAACAGTTAAGACATGCAGATTTGGAAATGGATCTTAGACAATATCGACTCGGGCCAAACGGATGGAATAATGGGTCTATCATTGTTCGAACAATCTTATTACAATGTCTTCACATCAGACGATTTATTTGATTACATTAATGTGAAACAAATTGTTGAAAATTTTTTGATGGAGAAAGATGGTGATAATGAAGATCATGATGATGATGATAGTGATGAAGAGTATCATGCAAATACATGATTTTGTAAAACATCAAGAAATAAAATTTTTTGTATATTTAAAAAATATTTACATGTGATAACATATATAGTTTATTTTTGTATAATTATTATCTTTTTTTTACATTGTTTTTTTCTTATATATATTTACATGTGACAATAAATAGTATTTTTTTAATATATAATTGTTATCTTTTCATTTCCTAATAAAAATAGTTTTTTAATTGATATCTTTTTCATATCCCAATTTAAAAAAAAAACATTGTTTTATTTTAGATTACTATACCATACACTATTAAGTAAAAAGACTTTTTGCATCGATATATGAGTTATGAGATGCAACAAATCCTAACCATTTAACTTTAACCATTGAACCGCGTTTAGCTAACACCTTTTCCACTAAATAAACATTTGGATCGTGAACTTTTTGTAGTTCTTCAGCATAAAACCCACCCTTAATATCTTCGTTGTTGTAGTCCTTTAATAAATATGTTCTTGGATTTGTAAGTTTCACTTCGCGAATGGCAAAAATTTCTGGTGTCCATGATGGATGAAAACCACGATCAAACACTGTTCTAAACTTACTTATTCGAACATGATCACCAACTTTAAACATTTGTTTTGGTCCCACCATCTTAATGTGATTGAATGAATTATTCAAAACTTGTTTTTCACTGTCTTTGTCTACTTGTGACGGTTTCATTCGAATTGTTCGATGATAAGAGTTATTGTAGCGTTTAATCAATTCCGGTAATATTTTTAACCATTTATAACTACCATACAGACTGAAATGTTTATTCAGCATCGATTTTAGTGTACGTATAAATCTCTCTACAATGCACGCCTTTTTTGTTGAATACACAGAATAATGGTTTATGCTGTACTCTTTCATTAACCTTTTAAATTTTTCATTGTAAAATTCAGAACCATTATCTGTTTGTAGGTTTTTCGGTGTATGATCTTTTATAATCTGCTTCATAGCAGTAACAACATCCACAGCGTTTTTAGACTTTAATGGAATAGCCCAACTGTACTTGGAGAAACAATCAATATATATTTAAAGTTGGTATTTTGTCTAGCGTACGGTATCATCTCTATCAAGTCAGCCTGATACAAATCATTTATTCCTTTTAGGATTACCCGCCTTCTCTTGAAATTGCGGCGAGCTAATTTATGTAACTCGTTCACAACAATTTGTTTTTTATTCATTTAGTAATTTATATTGTAAAATGATAGTAACATATAAAAACAGAGATTCTCCTAGTGTATACGCTTTATCTTTAGGTAGACCAAACTGTAAACGATCCTGGGGTTTAATTGTAATAGATTGATTTCTATTCACAGTGACACCATTAATAAGGAATACACAGTACGATGGTGTAATGTTTAAATGATGTATTTTCGCTGATATCGGAAATTCGAATAAAAGAAAAGTTTTATTTGCATCTATTATATACCAAGATAGGTTAGTGGCAGCATCCTCATAAAATTGTGTAGGCAACGCATTCCGTATTGATATATGAAAATATCCAGTTAATTTTTTCAAACTTTTGTTAAACAATTCAGCGTGATCATTAATTTTATGACGCACATGTGTAGTTAGTGTATACAAGTCCACGGCATCCGTTGAATATTCCGGACTAGCTACATTAGATATCCTCTTATTTTTTCCATCAAAATATGACTCAGATACATTAGTTGATAAACACTTTGTTTCAAGACTTAGCAAGTTCACCGCATCATGTATGTCTATAGGATTTTGTACATTTATAATTCGCTTGAATTTTGCATCTAAGTTATCACCTGATGATACATCATTAGTTTTTAAATGATAATTTTTGAGGAGAGAGCGACCGAATTTATCTATACTGAATGTTGAATATTGAATGATGTATATATCATACATATCACTCATAAGAGGTCTCTTATAAAGAGGTTTAAAAAAACCTCTTTATAAGAGACCTCTTTGAAAGCGCTTTTTTTATAGAAAAACCTCTTATAAAGTGACCTGTTTATAAAATAACCTCTTTAAAAGAGGTATCTTATAAAGAGGTTTTAAGAAACAGACCTGTTTATAACAGATTCAGTATATTATATTTTCTTCTCTTAGTTCTGATATGATAGAATTTATCTCATTCACATGACTATTATTTCCGGCTGCTTGTGATGAATACAAAAGGCGTAGTCTATCAACCAATTCATCGGCTTCATTCCAATATACATAATTTATAGGTTTATTATTAACTGTAGATAACGTTAAACCATCACCAGAAACGGATAAGTGTTTCTTAATAATATTTCTATATTTAAAACTTTTTGAACCTTGAATTTGTCCTGAGGAGTCATAATTACGCTTATGAGCATTAGTAGATCTTACAATTTCTATATACTTGTTTAAATCTTCTCTCAGTATAATTTTCAGGTGAATTTTTTACTAAAAGTTCATATAAACCTAAAGTTCCATTATACCACTTTTCACCAACTTGTATATCGTTATGGTTAATGTTAACAGAACTATTACCTATATATACAATTTATCTTGATTATTATTATAACGCAATCCATAATAATTATCAATGAGTTTACCATCTTTATTTGCAAATATATCATAAATGTATTTACCGGCAATTTTACCATACATATCAGTGAAATAATGACGTGCGTGGTGTACATTTTCTTCTGATTTTATAATATCCCTAAATACATCATCGGGAGTGCGTGTACCTTCATCTATGTATTCAATTGAATGACTTGGTAGAGTGATAGTATTTTTACCAGCTTTAAATAATTTTCTTTTCTTAATTGGTGTGTTAGATAATTGTTCTTCTTGGTTCATTCCTTCCTTAATTGGTATATACGGTAATTGCTCTTCATGCTTCAATTTCACCTCTTGTTTTTCCACCAGTTTATTCAACGGCTCAGTAATAGGCTTAAATGTCTTCCCTAGGGTAAAAGTGGATACTTGTTCACCTGCCTTGAGTGTATTATACTTTTACGTATAGCATTACTCAATTCAACCAACTCCTTTTTTGTCTTGATCATGTTATCTCATCAAAATACACAACTTAAATGACTATAATTGTTATAGACATATCTTAATGAAAGGGCTTAGAATAAATAAATAAAAAAATTGAAGTTTAAATATTTAGTTTTTTTTATTGATTATCATATAAAATATTAAAACATAGTTTTATTAAAAAAAATTTTTAACAAATAATTTACATTGGATGTTGAACAGTGATTATGATGTAAGATACAAAGTGCTTTCGAACTGACATTATTCTTATGAAATGGAATTCCGCCTTCTAAAGTTTCAATATGTACGGCCTTTGTTGATTTTGGTGTTAGTTTTTCAATCCATAATTTTTTCTCATCACCCTTACAGTATACAGTATTGTTGTGAACAATGTATGATAAAACCTTTGATTGTTCTCCATAATCGGTGGATCCCTGATTACAATGTAGAAAATGATAATTTTTAGTCAACTAGAACACTACTTTTTTATCGGAATCACTTAAAGCGTTGAATGTAAATGGTGGTTTAAATATATAATGACCAAAATGATTTCCATTCGTATCCACAAAACTGAGTTCCTTAACAATATGGATAAACTTCACCATTTAAATAGACTTTCATGTTCGTAATATTACAATCATCAAAATGGCTGGAAGCTTTTAAAATATTCCTATCACGATCTGTTTGGAAGCATACCACAACAGATTAAAGCATTTATTTTTATAATATAAAAAATACAAAAATTAAAAATATGTACAACTTAAAAAATAATCGTATCAAGTGTAGTAAAATAATAAAATATATATAATAAAAACAGATTAAAAGGTTAAAACGAATAAATTTAAAAAAGCACTACACATTAAAAACAATGGTTAAAAATCAGGTCAGACAGTTAAAAAAAAATTAAATAGTGTCAATATCACAGATTGTCACTCAAGTTAACACAAGGAATAACGGGGGTGGATGGCTCAGATGTTCGGGCCATCCAGTACCAGTGTGTTTGGTCACCGAGGCTGTTCATGATACTGCCGCTGTCCGGTTAAATGTTCGATGTAAATGTCACGTGACCAGCGGATCGTGTCGGATACCATCAAACGAGCCATGGTCTGCGTATATTTTTGGGCTATGCCCAGAGATCTTGCGACCCGGTTGTTCTGCCCCAGCCAAGCTCCGAGCGAACCAACGACAAATGCATCCAGATAGACCCTATAGCCCTTCGAGGATAACTCGGCAGCAAGTGGGTTATATTTTTCAAGTTTTTGCTGCCGAGCCACCTCTAAAGCATCTGGGGCACCCTCAAAAGGAATGCATATGTCGATGATCCTGATAATCTTGCTAGTTTCATCTAGAACCACCAGGTCAGGACGAAGTGCACTGTGTACGCCGGGCACCTGTCTATTGGTGTTTAAGACAGCACCCGGGGGTAAACGCGCTGCGCGAGACAGACGATCTTGGACGTCGTTGTGACGACGTTGCCACGCTGCTGAGTGGACGGTACAATGGTTCAGTACGTGTGGGAGTGTCTCCTTGACATAGCCACAACGTCGACACCGCTTGTCACCGTTCCCGAATCGACGTGCTCCATTCAATGGGACAACGTCGAGCCGAGCTCGGTGTACAAATCGGTAGTCGCAAAACCGAGTGTAACGACCATTCAACAGAAAGTGGTTGCTCGCTTCCCTTAAGCTAGTACATGAGTACACCTTTCCCTGATCTGGTTTTTCTAGTAGTCTAGCAAGATAGTTTGCTCTTATACCTGAACGTAGAGCTCGAACAACCATATATCTTGCGGTCTCTGGAACTATTATACGCTCCGGTGTTTGCCCAGGCCTGTTGATGATAATCGACAGGTCACGCTTTTCGACGCACCAGTGAAACCTCACGCCAAATTTATTGTTCAGACGACGGCACGCATTTCTAGTTCGCGTCCACAAACTAGCAATGTCGCCGACGTCGCGTCCAAGGCGACCTTCCAGTGAGCCACTCAGATATTTAGCCAACATTTCCTCAGTTGTATCGCCACCAATACGACGTCTCGCCGCACGTTTCAAGCAGGACCAAGCCGTTTCCCTGACAATGATGTCTTTGCAGGTCAGCAGTCTAAAGGCATGAACCACAGTGCTTACATCCGCAGAATCAGCCAACGGCAAAAGATTTGCGCCATCCTGGTAAGATGTAATGTAAAGCAGCTCTGGTGAACCGCGCTGAGGTAGGTTCATCCATTTCTTGGCTAGTCTTTTGATGGTTTTGTCTGCGTCAGTCAACGGACCTTTGGCGACATTGGCGCCACGCAGAATAAAGTCCAGTCTAGAAAGGATGAACATATTCACAGCTTCTAATTTTTGCCAGGGAGCGAGAAGAGAGTCGTGTACCCTTTGTACATCCTCCTTGATAGCCCGAATGGCATCAAGGGGAGTTTGGGATACACGGAATCCCGTAGGATTTCCTAGATGTGAGTACTCTTCTCCCTCTTTTAGTACCGTCAGTCCTCCTCCTTGGATGGTAAATTCAGTGGGATAGACTTCCCGGCGGCGCCTACAATCGACATGCAACGTGGCGCATTTTGGTGGTTGGAACTTTAGACCCATCCATTCAGCGGTTGATCCTACTGAATCAAGAAGTATCCTTAAAAATTCAGCATTTTTGGCGAACAGAACGATGTCATCGGCATATGCCAGCACGGAGAAATGGTGGTCGTGAAGTTTATAACCATGCTGACCTGCCAATCCAGACGCCACCCTTATGAGCGGTTCGATCGCTAAATTGAAGATTATTGGACTAAGTGGGCAACCTTGCTTTACTCCTGCACGGATGGGAATAGGACGAGTTTCCCCGTCTTTAGTGCGAATTGTTGTTGTTGTGTTGGTGTAAAGCTCAGCTACCACACTTTTCATCTTGCTGGGTAGCCGCATCTCCTCCAATACCCGCGAATATGGTGGTGAGCTACAGAGCCAAAAGCATTGGCTAGGTCAAGCCACGCCAATGCGATCTGTCTGCCATCTCGGCTCACGTCATCCAATGCACTCTGGACCACGAAGTTGTGTTCATAACACCCTTCGTACTCCAGGAATCCTTTTTGCATTGGAGAGATATTGTTGGATAGCTTCGCCCAGCATGTGATGCGGTCGGCAATAACGCCGGCGTATAATTTAGCGATCGCACCCCCCAAAGTGAGAGGCCTCCAGTTCGACAGGTCATCACGATTACCCTTCTTATACAAGAGTACAGTGCGGGAGTCAGTCCAAGCCAGTGGTGTTTTTTCCTCGCGGAAACATCGGTCAAAGATTGCAGTTAGACAAATGCATCCCGGGTCCATCCGTTTCAGAAACGAGTATCTTACTCCATCTTTACCCGGGGCGGTGTTCGACGTTTTTGCTAATCTCGCACATACTGATTCTTTAGAGATGGAGTCCAGTAAGAACGAAAAGCGCTCATCTCCATCTGTCTCACTGCTCTGTTCAGGCCTGAATATTTGCCGGATCTCGTCAGGGGTGGGTGTTCTTTCCTGATCCTTCAAGGCAAATATTCCACGGAAATGTTCATGGACCGTTTCCGTGTCGACCTGGCAGAACGGTGAGCTTCCGGGGTCGCTCAGTATGGCGTTCATAGCTTTCTTTTTATTTGTCCGGTATAGTTTTTGGATCTTTGCCGCATCCATAGGATTAAATTGTGCACGACGATGTCGATTTCTAATAGGTGGAGGCCTATTTTGGAATCGTTGCACTTGAGGGGGTGGTCTTTCAACCACTTGACCTGGACTGCCTCTCGCAAAGTCTGTTGTTATTGTGGCTACGGCCAACTCGAACTCTTCCCAGCTAATAGCGTTGGTTAATAGGTCTAGCCACCGTTTCTGATTTTCAGTCAGTTGACTAACGGTGGGTTGCTCATCAACTTCGTTCTCAGTAGCTACCGGAGTAGCACTGAGCTCGCTGTTGACAAGGGCCGGTGGAGTTTGAGTGGCTGCAGTTGGGGGAATTTCAGGTATAGCTTGCATATCGCTAGTGAGATCGTTTTGCCCAGCCGGTGGTTCTGATGGACGTGAGTCCACGCTGACCAAATAATCTGGTGACGGTGGGTCAAATTCGGGTAAGATTGGCACTGGTACGCCTCGACATAACCCTTCAGATGCAGTACCACAATCAGCCACTGTGCCATTATCGGTTTTAGGGGGCTGGGGATGTGTGGTATCGCTGCCACAAGCGATGCCACAACATAGTACACTCTGAACTAGTCTTGACACACCATACTTGCTTATCAGTTTGCTGTATTTCTGGGATAGTTATGCATTCCAATGATCTAAACCATAAATTTACATCAGCATTTCGATTTACTACATTATATAGTTTTATGCGCATGTCATCAGAAACTTCTACACATGGAACGCACCATTCTAATTTACTAATAGTAATTTTAGGTTTAACTGTTGCGATTGTTGAAGTAAAACAATTGATATCATTTGCACGAATAATAATAAGTTCTTGTTTCATGTTTACCAGAATTCTAGGATAATCTTCAAAGAAACCCATATATATTTTCAGTGGTATACGAACATTGAATAAACCACCGGCATCTTTATTGAATTCATCACCAAAACCAGCATTGAGTAACGCTTTACTCTGATTTTCATTTAATGTTAAGCAGTTTTTTATAGTGCTTACAATACCAACATTATTAGTATGATCGATTACTTGACCACCAATTTCATAACGAATTTTTTGGAACATAAATGATATAGCGTTCGATATGAATTGTGATTTATTTTCAGGATCGTTAGTTACTTTACCTTCAATGTTTAAAACACTCTCACATGGTAATGTATATAAATCTTGTGACTGAATGCAAATTCTAATCTCATCACTGGGCTCAAATTTTGTTGAATTATACGCTTGATGATTGTGATATTCTAGTCCTGTAATCGTATTATCATACTCAGGTACGTAGGTTACTTCTAAAATTTCTGTCATATTTCTTTTTTTTTAAGACAAGTAAATTTTATACGTATAAATGATTTCTTTAATTTAAGCCAACAACTAAATTTTAACCAACAACCTGCCGTTATTTATTTTTTTTTTAGTTTTAAACCAATTGATTGTAGAAATTTTCGATTAATGAGTGATAGTCGGTTTCGATTGTTATGTTGTAATCGGTTTCCATTATTATGCTTTATTCTATTGTTGTCTGATAGAACTTGTTTTATCTGACGGTTTGTTGAAACACTACCTCCAATGTAACGGGTAGGGTGATTAAATACAAAACCCATTATACAGTTTTCAGATGCAGTCCAATAGTTATATTTTCACCTCTAAAGTTAACTAATTTACCAGACTGATCAACCAAAGAGAGCGTAATGTTGTTAATGGCTTGACAATTGATGGGTAAATAGATAACATTAGTGGGGTGAACTACAATTTTATAACCTGGAGGTAAATTTAACGAGAAATGAAAAATTGTGTGATTGATTTGATTGTTATGATATGAACCACTTATAATATTACAAATAACATATATTGTCTCTACAGAGAGAATGTTAACACTAGATTCACTGATATGTCTACTATCTGCACTGAGTTTTTTATTTTTGAAACCCAACATCGGACCAATTGAGTTCAAAATTTATCATTTTTGTGCACTTTATTTCACATTTAAGGGTGTTTGTGTTGGCATGCGAAAGAATAGTTGCTTTTCCATCTAGAGAACGACTTAAATAGCGTGAAATGTCATCAATTTCATACGATCCAACAGGTATTTCAATTACCTTATCATCATCATCATAATAAAATTTGTTATTTGTTATATCAACGTTTGGAATTACACGAACCCCATTACATAATTTGAATTTTTATCTAAGTCTATGGGTGGAAAGTAGTCTGTTGATAAAACAGAGCTATTACCTGTGAACGTAAGCATGAACGACATATTGATAAATGATAAGTTTTTAACATGTGTTGGTTTATTTATCCAACAAAAATTCTCATCATAAATGTCCACATACTATTGTATTGAATTTTTGTTTTTGATTAAAATTATACTGGATATCACATTCTTTAAAGTATTTAATTAACTCTTGCGGCGGCTGAAGGTTACCAAAGCTATCGAAATAGATAACATTCTTATTTAATTTTTTATATGCCGTCCAATGGGTTCCACTATTTTTAGCTATATCATGATTTATAATTCCACATTCATATTTGTTTGGTGATTTAGGTAGGGTGTCACGCATAAAAACACCACGAAAATACGGAATATTTAATTTTTTAGCATACTCACGCAGTTCCGTATCATAAAGTGGTCTGCGTGGTAGCGTCGCTATTAGTTTTTTGTTAGGTATAGCCCCATACCCCTGTTGTAAGGTTTTAAATACAAGCCTTTACCCATTGCTATAGCCTCCATTGTTTTATTGTGACGTTGACTCTCACGAAGTTGTTCACGTGCACTTTTATAAGTTGTTACAGCTTTAGCAATACCTGACGCCCCATCAGCTAAAGCTCCAAGAGCCGAGAGTCCAGCAAATATGGGGATTAATGGAAGCACTCCTCCAGATTTTGGAACTGGTATTACATGTGTTGGTGCTTTAATACGTTGACCGCGTACTGCAGCTTTTGCAATCTTTACTGCGGCCTTTAAATCCACTGGTTGAGATTCTTTTAATGCATTTCTAGCTTTTCTGACTGACGCTGTAAAGTCTATAGCTTTCTTTGTCTGCTTCTTCGTCTTCTTCTTCTTTCTGGTCTTCAATCCCATACCAAGAGCAGTTTTTGTTTTCATAGCGCCTGTGACGAATAGAGCCGCTGCCCTTTCACCAACTGTTGAATCGGATGCCTTTGTACGTTTCCAAGCGGCTTCACCTAATTGTTTATCTGCCAGATGACGCTCCTTTAAATCTTTACTGCTCCTTTAAAGCCTGATCCAATGCGTTTTTTGGCTTATCACCACGTGCTGATCGTTCCTTTAGCTTAGTGCCCGGTCCACAATATTTATAAGTTGGTATGTGTAACTCAATCGGTAATTTATTTATAAGTGAATTAACAATACCTTTTCCTTGATGTGTCCTCGAACGAGGCATACTTCTAAATGTTTCAAGCAATCATGTTCTCGTCTATTTAAATGAGTTGTTTTTATATTTTAGCTTTAGTTGTCTGAAAAATGCGCTTTCATAAACAACAGCATTCACTCATTGTTAAAGATTTAATACCAAATAATACAGATAATCACTCCTATCATGGCCCCCTATTTTCAGATACACTACGAGCAATAACATGTGGTCCTAGTGGTTGTGGTAAAACAAATCTCATGCTAAACTTAACTTATCATGAAAATGGTTTACGATTTAAAAACATCTATGTCTACAGTAAATCTCTTTATCAGCAAAAATATCAATTACTTGAAGGAACTATAAAACTAGTAGATGGAGTTGAATATTTTCCATTTAGTGATACTAGTGAAATTCTTGATCCGAATGATGCACGTGAACAAAGTCTATTCATAAAATTTCAAATTCGTCCCCTTTACCTAGATCAGTGTTTTGTATTATGAATACGTATTTCGACTACAATGTAGTAATCATCAGTATAAATTAGCTAGTCGTACTTTACTCTTTGACAATTAGAGATAGTTATAAAGTCGAGATCAACAGACAAAAATAAATAGAAAATTAACTAGATTAAAATATACTTAAAATATACTAGATTTAAAATATAATAAATTTTAAATTATATTGAAATTGCTCTTGTTAAAATTTCCTTCATTCACATTTGTTCCGGTTAATTTTACTCTTATTAAAATTACTCTTATATTGTCGCAGGATATGTTACTTGTTACTAATTTGGTGACAGTATCACAAACTATTTTGGTTTTACGCTACTTATATATGTTCGGTCGACTTTAGATGCTATTCTAAGACCGCACCTGATTGGTGCTGAGTTATGCCTTGCGCAGTGAACACGTTTTTTGTATTTCGACATCTTTAGAGAGAGATGGATATATTGGCACTTGATTTTACCATAAGATTTTGATTAAATCTGAATTTGGTACCGGTCCATTGTCTAGATTCATAATATTTCTTTTGAATTTCTGAATGTATATGCTTTCGTATGCATCCAGCTCTGAGGGATTTTGAACAGCCTTACAAGTTTTAAATTAGATTTGTCGATTTTATGGTCATTCTCTATAATGTGTGCAGCTACACAGGATTTTTCTAATCTGCCGTATTTCGTATGAGCCATATGTTCTTCGAATCGGGTTCCTATTTGTCTACGGCTTTGGCCAATGTATGTTTGTGAACACGAAGCACACTCTATGCTATGGATTCCCGATTTTTGTTCGTCTATTATTTTTTCTTTTGGGTTCCCGAGGATCTGTTTAAGTTTACAGTTGCTCACGAGAGCTATTTTTATATTATGATCCTCCATTTCTCTTTTAATTTTGTTCGTACAAGGTGGGAAGTACGTTAGCTTGCACCATTTATTTTGTTCGTTGTCGGCCCGTTCTGGTGTTAGTGTCGTAGTGTTTCTTTTAAGAATTTTAAATTTGATTTTACGGATCATGAAATTTATTAATTTTGGAGTGTAGCCGTTAAATATTGCGATTTGTTTAATATGTTTGGCTTCTTTAAAATAATTTTTTCTCGACATTGGCACTTTTAGTAGTCTATTTATTAGAAAGATGAATATGGCTAGTTTGTGTTGAGGTGGACTGTTCGAATCAGAAGTGATGTACCTTTCTGTGTGGGTCGGTTTTCTGTATATGTCAAAATCTAATTTATCTGTGCCCTTGTTCCTGCTGATTTTTAAATCTAAGAAGGGGATCGAGCCTTCCTTTTCGACTTCTGTTGTGAACTCTATAGATGGGTACATTTTGTTGAGCTTTTCTAGAAAAGTTTTCGGGTTTTCTTTGGCCGTATCAAAAATCGTAAAAATGTCATCAACATACCGGTACCAGACCGTCGGAAAGTATTCGAAGCTGTTCTTGGCTTTTTCTTCTATGTCGTTCATAAAGAGATTGCTTAGAAAAGGTGATAGTGGATTACCCATGCTCGTCCCGAATGTTTGCCTGTAGAATTTTTCTACAGGCAAACATTCCCGAAAACTTTACGACTAGCTAATTTATACTGATGATGACTTCATTGTAGTAAAAATATAACGTATTTATAATACAAAAAACTGATCTAGGTAAAGGGGACGAATTTGAAATTTTATTTCAAAAACCTAGAGTTCTCACTAATAATCATTCGATAATATAACGTTTAAAGTCTATTCATTTTCGATGATGTGATGAGTCATTCCCAAGAACGAATCAGAGAACTCTTTAGTATGGGACGTCATTGAAAAATTTATTGTTTTTACCTTTGTCAGAGCTATGCACGTTTACCAAAGCATAACATAAGGGATAATACAAATTGTTTGGTGATATTCAAATCGGATGATTTGAATTTAAAACACATCTTCGATGATCATGTAGGGGGCTCTGATATGAATTTTCAAAAATTTCGTGATTAATGTACTTATTGTTGGTCTTCTCCAAATGGATTCGTTGAAATAATGAAAAATTTCCCCTTAATGATGGTCGCTATCGAAATGGTTTTGATGAATACATTGAAATTAAAGAATGGTCGAAATGGTTTTGATGAATACATTGAAAATAAAGAATGATAACTTGTACTTCTAATTTAAAAAAAAATGATTAGTTTGTAACATACACATCCTTTGCTCTACTATACTATTTTTTATCATATTCTTTTGTCTATTACCGCCCCAATTATAATTTTTTTATTAAAAAGCAACGCAAATTTTTGTAATAAAATTTTAGTCTTGTTCTTAAAATGATCATCAGAGCGTTGTATTTGTTTTTCCTAATTCGAACATGCAAGTTTTTAAAATTTTTCTCAATACTCAATATACTCTCTCATTTCTCAATATATAATTAATTTTTTCAAATTAATTAATAAATAATAAATAATTAACTTAATTTTTTTTTTTTTTAGTGAGATTAGATGATGCTAAAATTTTGCTTGCAGTAATGCTAGCAAATGTACCAATAATGCTATGCCAATAATGCTATACCAATAATATCTCATTAGTGAACGTACGTGTATTGATTTTTTTATTTTTATTTTTTTCCTAAAGTTTTTCTTTTTGATTTAAGAACCTGCAAATTTTTTCGATAGGTCGATTGGCCTATCGCAAGCAATAATTGTAGACCTCATCAATGTTGAGGATATTTTCAATCAAAATGTGAGTAAATATTTTTATTTAATCTATAATGACTAAATTTTAATGTTCAAAAAAATTTTTTTTAGATTCATCTTTTTTAATATTATTTTCTATTGTATATATTGTTATGTTATTGTATATATATAAATTAAAAGTCAGTTTCAATGATGATTAAAAAAAATGAATTTATTATTTAAAAGTATAAGTACATTTAATTACAATAGTTAGATATTTTGAAAAGTAGTTTTAACATTGACAATTTTGTCAAACCACAAGTGCATTAACGTAAGCTAATAACTTAGTAATACAAATGATGACGAGAAGTCATTTACAATAGTTTATATATGATTATTAAAACGAATGAATAATATTGAAAAGATAAAGTATGAATGTTATTTGTGATTATTAAAACAAATAAGTAATATTGAAAAGATGTTTTTTAAAGTTATTAGATCAAATAAATAATATTGAAAAGATAAAATATGAAAGTTGTTTGTGATTATTAAATCAAATGAGTAATATTGAAAAAATGTTGTTTAAGGTTATTAGATCAAATAAATAATATTGAAAAGATGAAGTATGAATCATTTTTAATGTAGTGTATTCAAAACTGATAATTTTGCATGACGCCTGTAATACATCTTGTTTACTCAAATGTTCTTTATCTGTGTAGGAGTCCCTATGCCAGGATCCATAACTTCTCTCTCCTTAAGAAGGAAGTCTAACCATGAATGGTTTGGCTGACGTGTCTGCTAACTCATATGCTGGGGGAGCAGATGCGGGAACCACAATTTGTTTTCTTCTACATTTTGTAAAATATATGATAAATATGACTCCAATTGCTATTATGATAAAGATAATTATATTTATGCTGATATGTGTATAATGTTGAAGTTTTAATAAATAAATGTCATCAGTATTCTGTAGATGATTCATTTGTAGTGTTTCTAAAGATGTGTTGTTGGATATTTGTTCAACTTTCATTTTGTTGTAGATGATTTGTTCCAACTTAAAATTTGTTGTTGATGTTGATATTTCTCCATATGTGAGTCCGTTGATAATGACTTTACAATGTTCGTATGATATATAAAGTTTACCGATGAAATTTGTAATGTTTTTACCAAAGGTAGAATTTATATTTAATGCATAATTGGTGTATGCTATTAAGTGATTGTTTTCGATCTCTTCAACGAAGTTTTCTTCGATAGTATGATGTAGTAGACATTGAGCTGGTTCATTCTGTATTATCTTCATTTCACATGTATTTGTTTCTTTATTTTGGAGTTGTAGTTTAGAACATATGTAAAAGTTTTCTATTCGCTTGCAAGGTTTTGGAATAAATGTAAAATGCTTTTGATTGTATACGATATAATTTGTTTCAGGAATAATGATGTTTTTATTGATTGGTAAAGGTCTGATTCTAAGGGTGTTAAAGGTTTGGTTCTTAAACTGGGGTATTTGAACAGAAAATATGATATTCGTATCATTGAAATACGCTTTTAGTTTCAATGTTTCGTAAATTTGTTCATCATTAAAAGATTTAAACATATCGTGAATCATTTGTCTAACTATCGTTAATTCTGACTTGGTTAAAATGTGTTTTGATAAAATGCCTATTTTAGCGAGTTGTATTGATTTTGTTACATCGTCTACATGTGTGCTTAATAAATTGATTTGAGATAAAAGTGAAAAATATGTTTGTGTAGCAAAAAGTTGTTTTTCGATTTTATCATAGCTTTTTATTGCTAATGAAATTATTCTTAACTGAGCTTGTTCTGAGTTAATATATTTTGTTCTCAAATTTTGTTCTCATTTTATGTTCTCAAATCTTTCGATCATTTGACTATTTAATGTATGTTGGGTTTTATCTGCATTTTCTAATATTGCATTGTTACTTTGTAAGGTTTCGATCTGGTTATTGATTTCTATGGCATCTTCATTGTCTATATTGCCTGATATAGCTTTAATTAAATTTCCTAGTACATTAATTGCGCCACGTTTGGTGCGTTTTATTTTGAGTGAATCTACTTTGTGTTTTAATATTTCTAAATTATGGTTGATTATTTTCGGGTTGAAGAAGAATGTATTATCGATTTCTAACTGTTTGATAGTTTGTTCTAGTTCTAAATATGCAAATTCTATGTTAGTTACATTAACTACGTGTATTAAGTTAATATAGTGGTTGGTAACTAGGGTATTTCCAAGGTTAAGTGCGAAGAGTCCTTCAGTGTGCGTGAGGTCGTGAAATTCTATAAGTTGACTGGCGGTGAACGCGAGTCTGAAACAGATTGTTTCCGAATTTTTAATTTTCCTTTGTGATATTTAAATTTATTAGTTTTAAAAGTGAGTTTGTTTTGGTCGGTCACTTTGTGTTTGTCAAAAGCTGGTTTTAATTTAGTATTTCGCTGATTAGTTTTAACATAAACTGTTTGTCCTTTTTCTATAATTACGGGGGTTTGTTTAGCTAAATTTCGTTTTTCTATTTGTTTATAGATTTTCTTGTTATTAGTGTTAATAATTTCTCTAATTATTTTAGTGTCTGTAAGTTTTTGTAAGTTATAGTCGTTGAGGGCGTTATTCGAAGTTTTCATTATGATTTGGTTTTCTCTGAGTCCATTACAAATTCAAAAGGGGTTAATTTTGTTGAAGAATGAATTGAGTTATTATATGTAATTAATGCTAAGTTTATTAATTCGTCATTTAAAGAAAGAGGTCGTTTTAATTTTAGTATCCGTAGTATTTCCAAAATGGTTGAATGTAGTCTTTCTACGGGGGAATTTCCTTGTGAGGTTCTAGCTGTTGTTTCATGTCGTTTGATATTATACATATGTAGATATTCTTTGAATTGGTAGTTTCCAAATTCTTTTCCAGGATCGTGATATATTTTAGTGGGAAGTCCATGTCGAGATATGTATTGTTGTAGGGTTTTTAGGATGTCTAATCCATTTTTTGAATTCATAGGTATGAGTTCGGCAAATTTTGAAAATTTGTCTAACACTGATAAATATAGAGATTTTTCTAAAAAGAAAGTATCTATATGGAGTATTTCAAAAGGTTTTGAGGCCTGTTCCGTTTGGTTTTGTTTAAGATTTAGTGGATGTCTTTCGTATTTGCCTTGATTACATAAATCACATGAGTTGATTAGAGAGGTAATTTTTGTTTTCATGTTGTCAAAGTAAAACTTTCGTTTTAGGTGTTGTAATGTCTCTTCTATTCCTCTATGAATTGATAATTCATGATATTGTTTGATTAATCTAGACTGTTCGTCGATATCCTCGATATCTTCTAAAATTTTCGTACAGCGAATTAATTTATAATTTTGGAAGTAATTTTCGTGAAGTTTAGTTAAAGTTACAAAGGTTTGGTCATCAGTGTAAATTGAATTAACTTTACTTGGTGAAAAGTATTCTTTAATTATTTTAATTAGTTCTGGTTCGGTAAATTTTATGAGTTCGAATGTCTGTCGTTTTCTAGTTTTGAATAAAGTAGTAGTTTCGTGTTTTTGTCCAATTGTTTGCTCTAGGACAATTTGGTTGTTAAACTCGTTTAAGGGTCGTTCAGATATTGGAATTCCGGGGTAAAGGTTTTCGTTTGCAGAATGTTGGGTAGAAACTTCTACGTCTACGGATTCGTTGTTATTTAATTAGATACGGGATAATGCATCTGCGTTTGTATTTTGTTTTCCGGCTTTGTAGTCGATATTGAAGTTATAATCTGATAATTTTATTCTCCATCTCAGTAGTCGGGAATTGCATTCCTTAAGGGAGAATATCCACTTAAGGGGTTTGTGGTCAGTTAATATATTAAATTTTTGTCCAAAGAGGTACGGTCTAAACTGCTTACATGCCCATACGATTGCAAGGAGCTCTTTTTCGATAGTCGAATAGTTACATTCGGCGGAATTATGAGTTCTTGATGCATAGCTTATTGGTTTATCATTTCCAGTTGTTCCTTGGGAGAGAACTGCTCCGATAGCGAAATTGCTAGCGTCGGTTGTTAAGATAAAGTTTTTCGTAAAGTCTGGGTATTTTAGAATAGGATCGTTCGTTAAAAGTTGTTTGCAAAATTCAAAGCACTCTTTGTATTTTTGATCTTTGACGTTAATGATTGAGCCTTTCTTAAGTTTTTCCGTCATTGGTTTTGTGATCTTAGCAAAGTTGTCAATAAATTTTCGATAGTAACCTAATAATCCAAGAAATGATTTTATTTCGGTTATTGTTTTTGGGATCGGGAAATTTTTGATTGCTTCTATCTTTTTCGGGTTTGGTTTAATACCGTCGGTAGTTACAATGTGTCCTAAAAATTCTATATCTTTCTTTAAAAATTCACACTTATCAAGTTGTGTTTTGAAATTAGATAAACGTAATTTGTCGAAGACTTTTTGTAACATTTGTATATGTTCTTCGAGGGAAGATGAGTAGATAATTATATCATCCATATATACAAGTACGTTTTTACCAATGTATTCGCGTAGCATGTTGTCCATTACACGTTGAAAGGTTGCTGGGGCATTTTTGAGACCAAAAGTCATTCGTGAGAATTCGTAATGACCATTGTCGACTGAAAAGGCGGTTTTCGCGATATCTTTGGGATCCATCTCGATCTGATGAAATCCTGAAGCTAAATCCAATGTGGTGAAATATTGGCATTTTCCTAGCTTATCAAGGATGTCGGATATGTTGGGAATTGGATATTTATCGTCGATGGTTTTCTCGTTTAGTTTTCGGTAGTCGATAACTAATCGCCACTTTTTCTTGCCAGAAGCATCAGCTTTCTTGCTGACTATCCAAATAGGAGAGGACCAAGGTGAATTGGATGGTTTAATGACACCACTGTCCAACATTTCATTTATCTGTCTGGTCACTTCGTCTTTGTGTATGTGAGGATATCTATATGATTTGGTATAAACTGGTAAGTCATCTGTTGTTTTGATTGTGTGTATTTTTATAGATTGTTATATCGGAGGTAAATGTTATGTGTTGATCGGGTGTATGAAATATGTCGCGATATTGTGCGCATAGTTCTAGCAAAGATCGTTTTTCTTCGTCATTTAAATGATTAGTTCGTAAGTTGTTTTCGGCGAAGTCATAGTCATAACATGCGTCACTTAAGTTGTTAAGTTCTTTTGTCTTGGCTACTGATTCAGCACGTATATTTTTTGGTATGATGAAATTTTGTTTGGTATTAGTGTTATTTTGAATTAATACTTTTGCTTGATAATCTTGAGTTTGATAAATTCCTGATATGATTTTTATGTTTTTATCTAATTTAATATTGGGTATAAAAATGTCACCATTTTTGATATTTGTATTAATTTTGAAAATTTTTGTTTTGTTTGGTTCTAAATTGAATATTTCTGGTTGATCCAATTTCTTGAAGTGAAGTCGATTAATAACACCATTCAGATTAATTGTGTGTTGAGCATAATCAATTTGGGCGTTTAATTCCTGAAGGGTTCTAGTACCAATTATTCCATCGAAGAAGTGATGAAATTTGAATACTAGAAATTGAACTGGTTGTTCATTGTTTAAATTGTCAGCATAATCAACTTCTACTTTCTTGTTCAATTTATATGATTTTAACGTGGTTTTTACTATGATTTGAGTGTCAAAAATGTTTTCGAATAATGGTAGATGTTTTGGATCGATGAAATTTTCATCTGCACCAGTGTCTATTAAGAATTTTAAATAGCCTATTTTGATATACGATAGTGTGGTGTTTGAATCATGAAAATTTAATTCTACGAGTCCGGCGGATCTGAGATCGAGGCTGTCTCCGTAAAATTTTCATTGTCTTGATATTGTTCTTCGTCAATGACTTCTGAATAATCGTCAAAAGGTTCATAGTCAACGTATTCCTGAGCGTCTTCAGTTTCCTGATTATTTACTTGTCTGTGAATACTCTGTCGTGTATTACCTGAGCTAACGTCCATAGGTGTTGGCCTATTATTTTGATTATTTTGTCGATTAAAGATCGGTTGATTTGACGTTTGGGGTCGGTATTGCGTTTGTTGTGCGTATACAGGTGGTCTGTTGTAATTATTATTTCCATTAAAAGGACCATTTTGTCTCATGGGAGAGTTTGATTGTTGGTTGTTATTTGATCTAAATGGTTGTGGGTTATATTGAGGTCTATTTTGGTTTTGGGTCTGATTATAATTATTATATCTGGGTTGTTGTGGGTTAATTGATCTGTAATTGTTACTACTATTTTGGATTGGTCGCCTATTTGTATTTTGTTGTTGCATTTGGGGTTGGTATTGTGTTTTGTTACTCATACGCGATCTATCATAACTAGATTGTTGCATGCTTAGTTTATTTAGGCAAACGTCCTTAGCATCTTTGATTGTAACAGGTTTGTTTGCTCTTACAATGTATCCAAGTTTTGGGTCTAGTCCTGCTATGAAAGATTTCAATACAATTAAAATATTTAGGTCGGTTTGTCCACTAATGTAATCTCTAGATTTTGTTTGATCAATTGAATTTAATAATGCAGTTTGTAAATCAGAAATTTCAGAGTAATAATTTTCTAATGATTTATTACCTTGTGCAATTGTATTTATCTGTTCAATTTATTGGGTCTCCAACTGAAATTAATATTTCATTTGCTTTGCCAATAATTTTGTTACGGATCATATCAGCAACCATTTCACGGGAATCTTCGTTCGCTGCATTGATAATGCGATTTGTGTTACGTAAGAATCTATTTAATGTGCCTGGTGCACCGTCAAAGTTATTTAAATTTTTTAGTAAATCTAACACAGTAATAACTTGTGTAGCCATTTTGATTTGTTTTGATTTGTTTGAATCTTCTAATTTGATTTCTTTTATTTTATTTGTTAATTTATCCAATAGGATATATTCTTCAGAAGCTGAATCGGAGTCTGAGAATTCAGGTTCAGTATAATCTCGCGAATTCGATTCGTGTAATTCCGGAGTATTATATTGTCTGTTCTGTCTATTAGTTTTAAAAATCTTAGGTAGTTTTGGCATTTAGGAAAAGCATTTACAAATAATCAAAAGTTACTTACAGTTGAATTATGATTGCCTTCCACATCATGTTTTGACAAGAGGTTTCCAATGGTTAACGTTCGTAAATTAATACTTTCTAGTCTTCGGTGATTTGAAGATGTTGTTCCAATGAACCACGATGCTGCTTTCACTTGAAATTTGACCGTTTAATAAATTTATTTGTCTGTAGGTTGCTTGAAGTTCCAAAGTATTGAAATACACGCAATGTTCTCCAATTTGTCCAAAGTTTGAAAATTATACACTAACTTGGGTTGTTGAATATTGCTGAACTGGTAGTACGTCAATTTGAGCACTATCCTACCGGCTACGCCAATTAAAAGTCAGTTTCAATGATGATTAAAAAAAATGAATTTATTATTTAAAAGTATAAGTACATTTAATTACAATAGTTAGATATTTTGAAAAGTAGTTTTAACATTGACAATTTTGTCAAACCACAAGTGCATTAACGTAAGCTAATAACTTAGTAATACAAATGATGACGAGAAGTCATTTACAATAGTTTATATATGATTATTAAAACGAATGAATAATATTGAAAAGATAAAGTATGAATGTTATTTGTGATTATTAAAACAAATAAGTAATATTGAAAAGATGTTTTTTAAAGTTATTAGATCAAATAAATAATATTGAAAAGATAAAATATGAAAGTTGTTTGTGATTATTAAATCAAATGAGTAATATTGAAAAAATGTTGTTTAAGGTTATTAGATCAAATAAATAATATTGAAAAGATGAAGTATGAATCATTTTTAATGTAGTGTATTCAAAACTGATAATTTTGCATGACGCCTGTAATACATCTTGTTTACTCAAATGTTCTTTATCTGTGTAGGAGTCCCTATGCCAGGATCCATAACTTCTCTCTCCTTAAGAAGGAAGTCTAACCATGAATGGTTTGGCTGACGTGTCTGCTAACTCATATGCTGGGGGAGCAGATGCGGGAACCACAATTTGTTTTCTTCTACATTTTGTAAAATATATGATAAATATGACTCCAATTGCTATTATGATAAAGATAATTATATTTATGCTGATATGTGTATAATGTTGAAGTTTTAATAAATAAATGTCATCAGTATTCTGTAGATGATTCATTTGTAGTGTTTCTAAAGATGTGTTGTTGGATATTTGTTCAACTTTCATTTTGTTGTAGATGATTTGTTCCAACTTAAAATGCCAATGTCCCTATGCCAGGATCCATAACTTATATATTGTTATTAAAAAAATAAAAAAAAGTTTTTAAATGTTTTTATTATGAAAATACCTAATTACATATATAAGAATGATTTCATTATCGTTTTTACAATATTTTGAGAATTTTTTTATTATGTGTAAAATAAACATGATAAGATTTTTTTCAATGTTTTTATTATAAAAATACCTAAATACAATTAATAGTGATTTAATTATCGTTTTTACACTATTTTGAGAATTTTGTATTATATATTATGTGTAAAATAAAAACGTGATAAGATTTTTTCAATGTTTTTATTATAAAAATACATATAATAGTAATTTTCATTATCGTTTACAATATTTGAAAATTCTTTTAACAATTTTTCGAAGTTTTAATCGAACATCTGATAAATACTGACATGAAGAAGAATCCATTTGTGTATGTTGCATAAATAAGTCATAATAATTTTCCTCGGGTAAAATACCAGAATTATCCCATGGAATACATTCATTTGCTTGATCTGGTTACCATGGAATTCTCTCGGGCCCACCATCAGAATGCGGTTTTGATGCTTTATTATAATAAAATTTCAATGTGTCTTCTATAACATTCGGTTTCGAAGTCATATTATGTACACGAAATCCACTTTGATTCATATAAAAATTATTGTAAGTTTTCTTCAGAAAACCATTATTGCTTACTGCTTGAAAATCAGAGTTCTCAATGTGATTGTGCACCGGTTTTATATGATCACAAAATCGCATTGAAGCACATTTCACTGACACAAAACAATATAAAAATATTGTTGTTGTTATGCTAATAATGTTTACTCTATTCATGTCTCTAACTTGAGATTCCTTGATGGTATAATGCTACTTACCTACAAACAAGGTATTTTTAAATCTGAAAAAAACATATAGTAGGAGGGGGGGGGGTAGTCTAAAATTAAACATTGACTAATTATAAACGTTTTTTATTGTACATGAATATTCAAATACAGTCATGCTGGCTTAATCTACTACTTAATCCATATTTTATACCACAATCACATTAATCAATTTGATTACAATTTGTAGCATACATCCAAGGTTCAAACCATTCTGGAATAGTTTCAAGTTGCTGATTCAGCATTCGACATAGGGCTTATTCCGTAATGGTAACATCAATAAATTGTAAGTTGGCATCACTTAAAAAGGAGGGGTAGGGATGGATGGAGCTGTGGCAGAAGGACCGAACTATTTACAAAGTAAATAACTCTAGACTTCATATAATAGTTGCTTCTTAAGAAGTGATGATATGGAAGAAAGGACCGAGCTATTTACAAAGTAAATAGCTCTAGACTTCATATAATAAATAGTTGCTCTTTAAAAAGTGTTGATATTTCATTAAAGAGCCGAGTTATATACAAAGTAAATAGCTCGGTTTTAAAATATTTGAACTCATCAGAAAAAATAACTTGCCACGTTATATAAAATTTTAAAAACATACTAAGGGAAAACTTACGAAATAAATTTCAACCAAATTTCTTCTTACATTTAATCAATTTACCTCTTTTAATTTTTTTTAGTTAATAGTTTACCGAGCTAATTTTTCTTTGTAAATAGCTCGGCTCTTTAATGGGATATCATCACTTTTTATAGAACAACTATTATATGAAGTCTAGAGCTATTTACTTTGTAAATAGCTCGGTCCTTTCTTCCATATCATCACTTTTTAAGAAGCAACTATTATATGAAGTCTAGAGCTATTTACTTTGTAAATAGCTCGGTCCTTACTCTCATATCGGGCGTGTTTCTTCTTGGGTTTCCTTTGCCTTTATTTGAATATTGGGCGATTCTATTCTGTTTGCTTGGCAATTTACTTGGGAATCTGATCCGTATAGTTTGCCGTTCACTATTAAGTTGCAACCCTTCATGACTGCATGGCTTCCTTTTTTTCTAAACTCCATCATTATGGGTAGTAATTTTTTCTTTTCTTGTACCTCTTCTTTTGACAAGTCATGGTCTATGTATATTTTGACTCCCTTAAGTTTCCCTGTATTTCTTAGGACTTCTTGTTTCCGCCAGTACGTGATAAGCTTGATGAGAACTGGTCTATTTTGACCTTCGTATTTTCTATCCATTCAAAAAATTTGGTCGATCTCATTCATTTTGATGTTAACTTCCATTTTCCAATTGAGAAGACCAAGAACACTAGCTTGCAAATCTGCCCAGTTTTCATTAGGTTTTTCTTCAATTCCGTGAACAATGATATTCCTTCTTCTCATTTCCTTTTCCACCATGCTGTTTCTTTTGTCATGCAACTTTATCTGTTCGTTCATCCTCATCACATCAGTCTGCATTCCACCTACTTTGCCTTCTAGTGATTCCCTCAAATCCTTCATTGCTTTCATCATTTGCGCTCTATCTTTCTTCATTTCCATTCTCATACTTCTAAATTCTTCCAGAAGAAGGTCGGTAATATTTTCCTTACCTCCTGTCATGATTTTCTTGAGAAGTCATCTCAAAACAGTTACTATGTGGAATTTTATATCCCGATATGTTAGTATTTCCCTTTCTAGTTTTGTCCTTCACGCAGACACGGCAAGCTATGATCAGTTTGTTTACAAGCAAGATCACAGTAGGAATCTTAACTTGTAAAAGGCACACTCTGATTTTTTTCTCCTTGTAATACACTCAATTCAGACACTTTAATTTGTAATTAATTCCAATTCATAACAACAGATCACTCACGTAAGTAACTTCACTATTTACATTTATTTACATTCGTCACAAGTCGAAGTTTCAATGTAAGGAACTCAAGTAGCTACTCGATCCACCACTCATGAAATTCCTATCATTCCTATCAATAAATGTTACACTATACTTTATTAATTGTAGATGAACTAAAGTTCACTGCGAAATTATTATGTTAATAATATATTCGTTCTTTTTTAGTAATTTCACTATGCCTATTTGTGTGTATGAAAAATAGTAAGAGTGAGAAAAAAACGAACAAGTAAATTGAGAAAGTAAAGACCAATTTAAAAAAAGAAATTACTTTAGCTGGAAGTAGTTTTGAACCCGAAACAGTACAATTTAATTTCACTGCGCTCTAACACTTTATCCACTCAACCACTACGGATTATGAGAAACCTCACTTTGTTAGAATATTATTGAAGTTGATACTTTATCTTAACTTGTTTAAACTGTTCTAGATACAAGATTCGAAATGTCATTATGGTCACCAAACAATAAGTTAAAAATTTTTTATTAAATAACCACTGTAGAATTTGAACAAAATGAAACTTATGTATAAAAGCACCCACAAACTGATCACTTTTTTATGATTATTAGATGTATATAGAATAATTGTAATATTATATTAGATTTTTCTTTTAAAAATAACTCATGCACAACTTATATGTTGACAGCTTGTAATCTACTCTCTAGTTTTACAAAGTTGTATCTTGCCATCTTTAACTGATGGGTGCCAAACATGGGCTTTAACTCAAGCCAACGAAAATAAAATATCCAAAGCACCCAAAATAAAATGAAAAGATCCATGTTGAATATACGAAAAGAACAAAGAATCAGAAATATAGATATCACTAGCAAATTAGGAACAAAACGGGTTGAGAAGGTAATAAAGAACTTAAAGTTCAAATGGGCTGACCATGTTATAAGAACAGATGAAAGTAAGTGGAGTAAAAAACTTACAGAGTGGACACCCTTAGACAGGAAAAAAAACCGGGGAAGGCAAAAGAAAAGGTAGGCAGACGAAATAAGGAAGATATGTGGTAGTCTTTGGACAAGAGATGCAAAGAACTGGTCCAAATGGAGAGAAATGGTGGAAAAGATCTAGGAATGGAATATTCCATGAAAATATGGGGAAACAAGCCAAAGGAAATCAGGATAAAAACTTAGATGATCCAAACCAATACTCTTCTTCACAGAGGGAGGCCCCTGCTCTATAAAGAGTGCCACAGGGCTTCATTATTATTATTACTATCATATCATCACTTTTTAAGAAGGAACTATTACATTACGGATTTTCCCGAAAACTCGGCCCTTTTTTACATTTATGTTTTTGGTTGGATTTCTTTTATAGAAAAAATCAAATATTTCAATAAATTTAATTTTTATGATATAATTATAATTGCTTCCACTGTATTTATTAATATCAAATTTCCTAGGTTAAAATTATCTTAAATTCAAACGGTACTTAAATGTGACAGGATTACTACTGAGTAATTCGACAAATTTATAACATTTTAATTTAACATATAATTTTAACAATTTATAGTCATTTGCCACAAGGTCAATATTTCAGCCAAAACCATTATTTAAACTATCATAAATATAAATTCAATTTCATTAAATAAATTGACGTGTATAAAAATACTATGCACGTGAATTTCTGATCATATTTTTAATTTATTTAGTTCATTTCTTTTTTTACTATATATTTGGTCAATTAACCATTTTATTTAGTTTTCTGTAAAATTTCTTCTTCAACGAAATGGTTGAAGTTATATTTACTTTTTATGCCGCTAGGGTCGCTAGTTTTTGATAGGAACTCATTCGTACCGAAGTGAAATACCGTACGTTTAATTTACATCTTCGCATAGCAGATCTCCCACGAGTATGAGAGAGTACATATGTATACATTAAGCAATGTGTATGAGAAGGAGGTCTTAATGTATACATATGTACTCTCTCATACTCGTGGGAGATCTGCTATGCGAAGATGTAAACTATACGTGCGGTATAGTATAATAAATAGAAATGTAGCAGCCAAAAGTAACTAGTTTTATTTCGAAGTGATTATTTTGAAGTATGAAATTTGTTTAAATAAATTTATTAAATAAAAAACTGTTTAAAAAACATTTAAAATGGGAAGAGTATGTGCAGTAGACAATTGTAAAAGTGGTAGTGCTTGTGACAATAAGCAACGGGATCAATTGGGTTTAAAAAACCAGGACTTTTTAAAGTACCAAAAGCTAGTATAAATATTCCATAATTAATTAAATTGTATGACATTATATTAAATATCAATTTTGAGCATTATTATTAATAAATGAAAGTTTAATTTAATATCTGATTCAATAATTTATTTTCATTTTTACAATTCCATCATTACAGGTTACTATTTAATTATTTGATTTTTTTTTTTATTTTTATGTAATTATTTTGCAAATTTTAACTATCACTTCAACTAATTCCTTATTAAAAAATTGAAATTACTTATCATTTATTTAAAAAAATATATTATTGGAAAAATGCTTTGGCTGGAAATAATTTTTATAATACTATAAATGCGTAATGTTTTTTAATTAAAACTCGCGCCTTATACTCTCTGTTCTGTTTCCGGTGCCGAAGGAACACTACTGACATCTTATTTTTGCCAATTATTTGTATACATGGAGTTATGTATCCTTGTTTAGTGTCTATGGTCACAACAGTAATTATGAGGAAGAGTGTTGATATAACATTCAATAATGTACATGTCAATATATACATGTCCATGTTATGTATACTTATATATGCCGCCCTATGTTGGGGAAACTTATTATATGTTACTTTTAGTATTCTTATGTTTGTTACAATGGGCTGTTCGGCCGAACTAAGAAATTAGTAATCTTAGTAAGATAGTCAGATTATCAATTACTTAGTCGTTGGCCGGGACACTTTATGCTTACTAAGAAACTTTTCTTATGCCGCCATTTTACTTAGTATCTACGTCACGGGCAGTGTTACCAGATATCTCGTTTAACGGTAGATCTACCGCTTTTTTAGTATTTCAACCGTTCTACCGTTTTTTTGAAATTTTTTGAATAAATAAAAAAATTTTTGAATTTGTGTCATTTTTGTCAATTTTTTATAATAATAATTAATTTAAAACTCCCCAGTCGTACAAATACAAAATCAGTCATTACAGACCATATTCCATTATTTGAAATAATAGAATATGGTTCTGTAATTACTTTAAGGTATTACTTTACAATGGAATTTTAAACAATTGATAATGCAATATATGATAAATACAAAGAATTAATATTATTTAATATTTGAAGAAAAAAAGTTCTATAATATATTAAATACTAATGTAATATAATTTTAATTATTCTGAATAAAAGTATTTATTTCAAACTAATTAAATTGGAATTTTCACTTTTTGAATCTACCGCTTTATTTTGGTGGATCTAATTGTAGCACTAAATTATTGATATCATCGGCTGGGTCATATAGAAGTTCCTCCATTAAAATACTCCTTATAAAATTATCCATTTTATTAAATTTTTATCTCACTTATTACAATAATATCAAATTGTCAACACACGATAAATGTTCTGAATCTGATATATAAACAAATAGGTTATGATCAGTGTCGCCAGATCCGATTTCTTAAAAAAGCGGTAGCTCCACCAAAATACAGAGGTAGATTCAAAAAGTGAAAATTCCAATTTAAATAGTTTGAAATAAATAGTTTTATTCAGAATAATTAAAATTATATTACATTAGTATTTAATATATTATAGAATTCTTTTTCTTCAAATATTAATTCTTTTTATTTGTCATATATTGTCAAATTTATTTGTCATTACTTATTGTTAAAAATCCCATTATAAAATAATACCTTAAAGTAATTACAGAACCATATTCCATTATTTCAAATAATGGAATATGGTCTGTAATGACTGATTTTGTATTTGTACGACTGGGGAGTTTTAAATTAATTATTATTATAAAAAATTGAAAAAAATAACAAAAATTCAAAATTTTTTTTATTTATTAAAAAAACAAGGAAGATTTACTAAACAAGCAGTCGATCTACTGTTAAACGGGAGATCTGGCAACACTGATTAGGAAGCAAAAGAAAGTGTGTACAGGCCGAAACACGCTGACTGAGACGCTCAGAACAAAATTTTATATATTCTGACTATCTTACTAAGATTTCTTACTTCTTAGTTCGGCCGAACACCAGCAATGCTTCCTGTAGAGTATATGCATCAACAGGAAACAGTTATCTTGTGGATATGTAATAGTTACCTATATGTAATGGATATGATTGTGTAAAGGAATGTATAAGTTGATTTATACCTCTTGGAATAATAAAGAATAACTTTTTGGTTTAATACAGTTTATTAAATACATTTCTTCACCTATATCTCAATATAATAAATAATTAATATTGCACACTTATCAAGGACAAGTCTTTCACGGTAGTGTGACATTTTTAGTCTTTATCACGACTAATTAAGCAAAAATAAATAATAGTTTAAAAAAACTAAACAACAGACATTTGCAGCTAGCCGAACTAAATAGTAGAAAATCATTTTTTAATTAATTTGTTTGTAAAAATTTCGTTACGCAGCAGCTGCGTCAACTAAGAAAATTCTAAGAAAATTTCCTTAGAATATATAAATCACTATCTAGCGGTCACAATTTTAGTCTGATCAAAATGAAATGTCGTATCTGATATGATTTTGGTATTTGCAAGTTCAATTTTTTAAATAAATGGCATATAGTACGGTGCAATTACACCCAAACCTCAACATCTAAAGTAAAATTTTCCCCAGCACCAAATTGTTCTATACAGTCCACATATTGTTTGGTAAAAAGTTACCCGATTTTAAGCGTCGGGTTTGAGGGGAGGGGGGTTAAAAGTTGGTAAATTATTAGTTTTTATCAGTTATTCTTAAATATATAGAAAAATATGCGGTTTAGCGCGAAAAGTGCCATTGACAAAAATAATCTACATAAAATTTCAAATGGTCCTCGTCAAAATCTTGCTTAAGTGAACGCTTCCAGAGTTGTGAAGGGTGTAAAAGCAGAAATTTTTCGTATTTTTTAGATTTTTTTATTATATCATTTTTAATCATAATATGTTTAAAACTGCAGCTTTTGAAGGTTTTTCTGTAGAAAATAGGCATATTTGGCTGTATATTGCAACCATATTTTATTAAAATTTTTGAAGTTCACAAACTGAGTTCAATAGTAATATTGAATAAAAATGTAGAATGTTAAATGTGACCTAATGAAAAGTATTCATCAATATTCAATCCTCTTCAAACATAGCACCCTCCTCTTCTAGATTTTCATCTATGATGTTCGTGTCCCTGTTATCATATCCTAGGCCTGAGCAATTTCCGTATATGCTTGAGCAGTTTAGATCATTCTTTCTGCACAGGATATCGACCAAGACCTTTGAACCAAATTTTCTATGCACCGAATCGCCATAAAAATTTATGAAATATTTGTTTAACTGATCAATCCATTTCAAGATTATTCGTATAAAAAAGCCATGCGGTCTCAGAAAAAATATATAAGTGTGCTCAATCCAGGAGATAAGCATGTAGAGAGACTTCCGCCATTTTTCTCTAGCTTATATTACTATGATGATTTTTAAGAAATCCACCAGAGGCAGCACTAGTGGGGGGTACATTTTGATTTTCTCATTGACAGCAACGTTAAACAACGTCATAACTCGGCAAAAAATTAATTTTTTTAAATTGTTCAATAAGCATCTTTTTTGGCTTGCTTTGGACTTTATTTCTGTGGATTATTGGATCATTTTTATGAGAAACTCGAATTTGTGAAGCAAAAACAAGAAATCAATCGATAGGTTTATTTGATAACTATAACTATCTTCTTTAACTTTCTCTTTATTCGCAAAACACCATTTTTTCAATATATTCTGTTGTTGGTATATGCCAACAACTAGTTCTGATCCACAAAGTACTCAAGAGGGTCGTGATCCTCTCCAGTATTTATTTTAATTTAACATCTGATTTAATTGATTTCATCTTTGTGGATATATCCTAAGTGGCCATTTTAAATTATATCAAAAATTGTTTCCGGCGCTCGCTCTTTTGTGAAACTATTACTTTTTAATTAAAATAAATACTGGAGGGGATCACCACCCTCTTGAGTAATTTTTGGATACATGCATACATACATACATATATATAGAGCACGGTAGTGCAACGGGCCGAGTTTAAAAGGTTTTTATCTGTGTACGTTACCGTGATATTACTTATCCTTAAATTAGACTAGATTTGACCCCGAAATAACTTTTGGACGAAAAAAGCTACAGTGCTGATTTTTCGAATATATCCTAGTTAAAGAGTTATTTTACTTCAAAAACCCAAAAAATATGGTCACACCCATAATTTTTGGGTAATATAATAATAATTCCAGGGCCTAGACCATAAGTCCTTAAAAGATGATATTTGGTATACAGTTTACAGTTAGATATAGTCCCCAAACCGAAAGGAAATTTTTGAAACCACGAAATTTATATCAGGAAATCGAAAATGTTTGCAAATATTGTTTAGATAAAATTAACATTTTAAATGCATATAGAAATGTAGTCTCCTGGTCAATACTCGATTCCCATTGGTCGACAATAAAGTCCGTGTTAGGATAAATATTATTCTCAACTTACCAGTCCAAGTGACCGAGCGGTCTAAAGCGTTATATGTCTGCGAAGTGTGCCTATTTGGAAAAGGGGAGGTTATCGGTTCGAATCCCGACATCGACAGTTTGTCAATTATTAAGAAAAAACAAGGGGGTCGGTTAATTGACTAAATTGTCGGCGTATGGACAAGAACGCAAGAACGAAGTAACCGGCTATGCTTGAGAAGGTTTTCTGCAGTTTCCTTCACAAACTCCAGATGAATATCGGCATAGTTCTTATCATAGTCGGCTGCAGCCCCATATCCTCTATATGACAGTGAAAAATAAAGATGAACTAAATAAATAAATAATTATTCAGAAATTCACGTGCATAGTATATTATACGCGTAAATCTCTGAAAATTAATTAATTTGATATAAAATAGTTTGGATATTTATAGTTGTAAGAGTCGGTGTCAGCATAGAGAAATTCACATTAACTTTTGGACACCGCCTCCAAAAATAACAATAATTGTACATATATATTTAAAAATTTTTGCTTAGGTGAACTAAAATTGGCACAAGAATATGCAATTATTTTTTTACTTTTTAGTGCATTTATTGTAATAGAATATTTGATTTTTGTAGTCGGGTTTCCATTTCGTCAAAATAGGTTTTATTTCTCGCTTTTAAGTGACTTTGAAGTTCTATAACTGATTTTATTTGTCTAAATATGGGTAAACCTACTAAACGACCAACTAATTTTTATGCATTTTTTTATAACACATTTTTAGTGCATTTTTTTAAAACAGATTTTCAATTTTTTTTACAAGCATTTTGTTTTTTTTTTGTAAAAATTTTTTTTTTTGGGGTCGGTTTTTTTTTGTAAAAATTTTTTTGAAGTCGGTTTTAAAAAAAAATTTCTTATTTTCCCATTATGAATGAGTATATCCTTTAAAAAAAAATTTCGCAGAAATCGGTTATCACATATAAAATGGGGGTTTTCCTCGATTTCTATAATGTACAAAATAATTGTTGAAAAAGGTACTCACATTTATGATGAAAAATATTAACGTAAATACTTACATCAAACATTACAATGATTGTGAAAATTTACATATAAAAATTCCTACCAACTATATTATGGAACATGCCATTTGTAAAATAAATAACTATAAATTGTAAAATGTGATAAACCCATCTCAATATTCTCAATATAAAAATTCCATGGACTTAAGTAGCAAAAATATTGTTTAGATATTTTTGGCTGTCCGCCTTTCCATTTTTTGATAATTCAACCATGCGGTTTTAACGCAACAATATAAGTGTTTGTACTCAATAATTTAAACATTCGAAAGAACAGCCAAGACAACAAGACGTCATAAAAATTAATCTGTTGAAAACATCAAGTGAGCAACACCAGGTAATCAAATTATATTTAAATTATATGATACAAGAATATTCTCTTTAAGAACATTCACTAAATCCTAATGAAACAAAATGTCCCTAGCAAATATGACAATATTACTAAAAAAACAGATTGTCATACCTACCAATTCCTTGTCTATACACAAAATTCCTTCCTCTCCACTCACATCCTCACATCCTTTGGCATCACAATGGACCTTATGGTCGAAGTGTACAGGGCAGCCTCTACAATACTTTAGAGGCAATACTCACTGTTGCCTCTATAATATTCACTGTAGCTTTTATCGTTTAAAAGATATTTCGGGGTCAAATCTAGTCTAATTTAAGGATAAGTAATATCACGGTAATGTACACAGGTAAAAACCCCTTATGTATGTATATATACCGTACGTGTTGGAAAGCATTGCTAATAGAGAATCAATTGTCGTGTTCGGCCGAAGTAATCTTAGTAAGATGTTCTGAGCATCTGAGTCAGCCAGTTTCGGCCAGGACACACTTTCTTTTTCTTCTTAATCAGTGTTGCCAGATATCTCGTTAAACAGTAGATCTGATGTTCTGAATTTGATACATAAACAAATAGGTTATGATCAGTGTCGCCAGTCCGATTTCTTGAAAAACGGTAGATCTACCAAAATACAGCGGTAGATTCAAAAATGAAAATTCCAATTTAAATAGTTTGAAATAAATACTTTTATTCAGAATAATTAAAATTATATTACATTAGTATTTAATATATTATAGAATTTTTTTTCTTCAAATATTAAATAATATTAATTCTTTTTATTTGTCATATATTGCATTACTTATTGTTTAAAATCCCATTATAAAATAATACCTTAAAGTAATTACAGAACCATATTCTATTATTTCAAATAATGGAATATGTTCTGTAATGACTGATTTTGTATTTGCACGACTGGGGAGTTTTAAATTTATTATTACTATAAAAAATTGAAAAAAATGACACAAATTCAAAAATTTTTTTATTTATTCAAAAAAAAGGTAGATATACTAACAAAGCAGTAGATCTACTGTTAAACGAGATATCTGGCAACACTGATTAAGAAGAAAAAGAAAGTGTGTCCTGGCCGAAACTGGCTGACTCAGATGCTGAGAACATCTTACTAAGATTTCTTACTTCTGAGTTCGGCCGAACACACACAATGTTAAATCTAGAGCACGGTAGTGCGACAGGCCGAGTTTAAGGGGTTTTTTGCCTTCGCGCTTACAGTATACTATTACTACAGGAAATATCAGAGCAGATTTGACCCCGAAATATCTTCTGAAAAAGAGCTACAGTGCTGGTTTTTCCAATATAAGCTATTTGAGAATTATAGGAGAAAGTGTTTGCTTTTCGTTAAGAAATAAACGGTTAAACAGTTATTTCGATTCAAAAACCGTAAAATAGCGGGTACGCCCACAATTTTCATTAGACAGGATAAAAACGTAGGGCCTACACCAGATATCCTTTAAAGATGATATTTGGTATATAGTTAGGTATACTACCCAAGGCACAGGGAAAATTATGAAATCATGAAATTTATTACGAGAAATGGGAAGACTTTCGCATTTTTGTTTTGATAAAATTAACATAGGAAATATTACTGCTCTATGATTGGCCCATATTTCTATATTTATAGTAAAATGTTAGCACATACCTTTAGTGAGAGGTGCGTGCGATTTTTTAAAACTTTGTTGCTCCACTTCCAGAAATGCTAGAAGGGTGCGGTTTTTTGCATTCGACGCGGAATTTTGTATACTTTAAATAATAATCTTTGGGAAAATTTAATTTTCCCAACGGAACATATGGAAAATCAAAAGTTAAATTTATGTGTTTAAGATTGAAACTTAAATTCCTTAATATCTCTGTACACATTTGAGCTACTGCAAAAATGATAAGGTGATGAATTGTAGCAAACTTGATTTTCTACAACTGTATTCCTTACGTACTTTCCGATTGTTCTAATATTTAAACAGATATTTTATATTTTGTGATTGTATATTTTTTATATGACTTTTTATAAGAAAACCGATCTTATATGTATTATGAATGCTGTCCGCTATTGGTCTATGACATTTTTAAAATACCATTGGTTAATATCTAACATATTATGATAAATTATAAACATTATAAATTAATTGAGTAATCTTAACATTTTAACATTGTTGTACGATATAAATAATATTAAAGAGAACTCTAGGATCTTTCTAAATAAATTTCGATTTTTGCCCCAATTTCCTAGATAAAAATTTTTTGTATTTTATACATACGCATTTCGACTACAAAGTAGTCATCATCAGTATGAATTAGCTAATTGTAATTATTCTCCGAGGAGATGTTATTTGTTGCTAATTTGGTGACGGTCTGCAGACGGTGCACAAAAAAATTTGGTTGAAATTTATTTCGTAAGTTTTTATAATTAAAATTTAGTATGTTTTTAAAATTTTACAATTTAAAATTTTATAACGCGGCAAGTTATATTTTCTGTTGATTTCAAATATTTTAAAACTTGCCGCGTTATAAAATTTTAATTAAACGTATTTTGACAAAATGGAAACCCGACTTCAAAAATCAAATATTGTATAACAAAAAATGCACTAAAAAGTAAAAAATAATTCCATATTCTTGTGTCAATTTAAGTTTACCTAAGCAAAAATTTTTAAATATATATGTATAATTATTGTTATTTTTGGAGGCGATGTCAGCATAGAGAAATTCACATAACTTTTGGACACCGCCTTCAAAAATAACAATAATTATACATATATATTGAAAAATATTTGCTTAGGTGAACTAAAATTGACTCAAGAATATGCAATTATTTTTTACTTTTAAGTGCATTTTTTGTTATAGAATATTTGATTTTTGAAGTCGGGTTTACATTTTGTCAAAATACGTTTTATTTCTCGTTTTTTAGTGACTTTGAAGTTCTATAACTGATTTTATTTGCCTAAATATGGGTAGACCTACTAAACGACCAACTAAATTTTTTTTATCCGTTTTTTTTTTTAAAATTTTTAGTGCATTTTTGTATAACAGATTTTCAATTTTTTTTACAAGAATTTTGTTTTTTTTTTTTTGTAAAAATTTTTTTTTTTGGGGTCGGTTTTTGTTTGCAAAAAATTTTTTTGAAGTTGGTTTTTAAAAAAATTTTCTTATTTTTCCATTATGAATATATATCCTTTCCATTATGAGTATATCCTTTCAAAAAAAAAAAAAAATTTCGCAGAAATCGGTTATCACATTTCAAATTAGGATTTTCCTCGATTTTCGGGGGATACCCTCATCAGAATGCAATTTGGTGACAAGGGGACCAATTGGAAATCAAACCCTTTAAAACAAGAAAAAAAAAATTCAAAATCGATTCATAAATGACGGAGTTCTGAGGTGACAAACATTCAAAAAAAAAAAATACAGACGAATTGAGAACCATCCTCCCTTTTAAAGTCGGGTTTATATAAACCATGCATAGTATAAAACAAAGTCGATTATTAAATGCGTTGCAGTCAAAGTGAAATTCAATGTATACTTTATTCAACCAAGGTTAGCGAACTGAATATCGTATGTCAAATTGTCAACAGACTATACGATTATATACGATATATATAGTCAGAAATCTTATGACAAACACGAATGGTGCGGCCTTGTACATTTCTGTAATACTATTGGTTAATAGTATAACATGTGATAAATTATAAATATTATAAATTCATTGCACAAATTTAATATTGAATATTATTCTACGGAATGCTATACATAAACATACAAGTATTAAACATTTAATGTTAATATTTTTTTATTATTTAACAAACCTGTTAACATACTTGTATAAACGAACTAACGAGATACGAGTAAGTAAAAATTTGATTACATATGGACATTTATTATTTAATTACATATTATTACAATTAATTACATATTACATTATTACATATTACATTAATTTTTTAGTGCATTTTTAATAGTAGATTTTTTTAGATCCGATTTTAATTATTGTTTGTTTTTGTAAAAAAAATGTTTATTTTTAAACAGATTTTTTCGATCCTTTTTTTTATTTAAATTTTTTTTTGGAGTAGGTTTTTTTAAATTTTTTTTATAAAAATAGTGCACTATAACAAACGTTTAATAGTGCATTTTTATTTCTTAGCAGATTTTTTTGGATCCTTTTTTTTTTTTTAAACATTTTTTTATTTTTAACTCTTAAGTGCATTTTTTCATAGCAAATTTTTTTAAATCGGTTTTTTTTTTGTAAAAATTTTTTTTGAAGTCATTTAAAAAAAAAATTTTTCCTTGCTTTTTATTGAATCTTGCGTTCCGTAACTGATTTGTCGAAAGCGAATATGGGAGACCTACTTAAAGCGCTGCTCAAAAGAGACAGCGCCGTTTAAATGAGACAAACGAAGAAAGGAAGAAACGCCTATCTCAAAATAGCAAATCTACCTCAAGAGCCGTTTCAAAAGATACTTCTATCGCCTATCTAATGAGACCGAGGAGCAACGTGTCCACCATCTTGGCTTGATTCATGATCGCCTATCGAATGAGACCGAGGAGCACCGTGTCCATCGTTTTGGCTTAATCCATGATCGCCTATCTAATGAGACCGAGGAGCAACGTGTCCACCGTCTTAGCTTGATCCATGATCGTCTATCGATTGAGATCGAGGAGCACCGTGTCCACCGTCTTGGCTTGATCCATGATCGCCTATCTAATGAGACCGAGGAGTAACGTGTCCAACGTCTTGACTTGATCCATGATCGCCTATCTAATGAGACCGAGGAGCAACGTGTCCACCGTCTTGGCTTGATCCATGATCGCCTATCTAATGAGACCGAGGAGCACCGTGTCCATCGTTTTGGCTTGATCCATGATCGCCTATCTAATGAGACCGAGGAGCAACGTGTCCACCGTCTTGGCTTGATCCATGATCGCCTATCTAATGAGACCGGAGGAGCAACGTGTCCACCGTCTTGGCTTGATCCATGATCGCCTGTCGAATGAGACCGAGGAGCAACATTCCCACCGCCTCGACTTGATCCACTTGATCTATCGAAGGAGACGGAAGAGCACCGTGTCCACCGTCTTGGCTTGATCCATGATCGCTTATCAAACGAAACACCTGAAGCTCGTTCAGTTCGACTTAGTAGAATGCGACAAGCCAGTCATGTTTGTAGGGACATTGCAAATGAACAATGTTTTGAAACGGCTATTACTATTTTTGCTGATGTGCCATGTGCCGTTTGTAAAAGAACTCTTTATCCACAACAGCGTTCCAATTTACGAACAGATATGTATAGTGCACTATTACCTGAAGAACTGATTGCTTTAGGTACAATAACTACATGCTCTCGCTGTAAAAAAATATTAGGAAAAGAAAAATTCCAACAACTGCATATTGGAATAAAATGATACCCGCAGAAGTACCGCCAGAATTAGCCAATTTGACGAGCGCTGAAGAGTGATTTTTAAGTCGCATCGTACCATTTTTAAAGATTGTTAAACTTAATAACCGTTTCAGTCAAAATTGGTGTAAAGGGCAGGTCATTTTATTTGCAAAGGATGTTGTGGAAGTAGCTGAACAGTTACCACTGACACCACATCAAGCTGGTTTAATTTGGGTAGTAGAAAGTCTCGAAAACCTTTCAGCTTCTAAAGAATTCGTCGTGGATATTCAAAGACTGAATCGAGCATTAACTTGGTTAATTTCTAATAACCATCTTTACAGAGATGTTCAGGTGCATTTTGAAACTACTTTAAACATTCCTCATATAGTTCAAATAGCTGAAAATTCTATTCCTGTTATTAAATTCTATTATTGTAATCATTGGCGATAAATACTATAATAACTGCATCGCTGCTAGAGATAATCCTGCGCCCGGCGAGGTAAACCCTGAGTACCTTGCTGTAACAGATCTTTGCCCAAGACTTATATATAATGGACAAAATTTAGTGATCACAGTACTTGAGGAAACCAATTGTAATGGTCACATTGACAATGACAACACTGCCGATGGATTCCCTAACTTAAAAAATGCACTAGTAAGTTTTTTTAGAGAACACTCCAATGGGATACTTAGAGGAAACACCATCTCGATAGCAGTACATTGCAGAACTTTACCCGATAATCAAACTTACTTTTTGTTTGACTCCCATTCGCGTGGTCCCAAGGGGGCCTCCACTTCCATAAATGGTACCGCTTGTTGTATGCGATTCAGTGAATTGGACGATTTGCATGCCATTTTACGTCGCAATTTATTTGTGACGCCAAATAAAGTGCCAGAAGGAAACTTTCGTGTTCTCATTAACAGCATTAGTTATAACTCTAGACATCCAAATACAATCGCCCGTATTGGAACAGTCGACAATCGTAAGGATAGAGAGTCCAACGGTTACACCAAACGATTCCCTCCAACCAATAATACAAACTAGTATTCCCCTCCAAACAACAACACAACTACCATTACCAGTCCATAATTCCTTGGGCAACATTTATATCGAATCTACAAGAATGCTCCAAAACATAGACGATAATGAACCTAATTTAGAAAGTGTTGTTAATATGAATAGCTCTTCAACCGATGACATAATGAGATTGGCCGCAATCTCCAGGAAAACTGCACCGCCCTTGAATTTGGAGCGGGAACGCCGTATGGAGGAATTGTGTTGGTATTTTCTTTTTCCAAATGGCAAGAATGGCTTTGGCGAGGAAAGAAAAAATATGTGTACCCCCCTTGATTACTTCCAAAATCGGGTAATGAATGTTGACAAGAGGTTCAACAGAAATGTTTATTTATTTTATGCTCTATCCATTGTGGAATACTTTCGTGCGAAATCAAGCGTATCTGTATCATGTACGATGCGACAAAGTCATGGAGAGCAAACACCACAGGGACTTGTGGATAATATGCATCTCACTATGAGAAATATTCGAGGATCGGCATCATATTGGCGGAAATGTTGCTCTGAATTATTAAAGATTATTAAAATAATCAAAGAGAACTCTAGGTTTTTTTGAAATTATATTTCAAATTTTTCCTCTATTCCTAGAACATTTGTTTGTATTTTATAAATACGTATTTCGACTACAATGTAGTCATCATCAGTATGAATTAGCTAATCGTAACTATCTCTGGGATATGGATTCAGAGATATGTTGCTTGTTGCTAATTTGTTGCCTGTGTCACAATAATATTAAAAAATTCTGTCCTTGTATACGATTTGGCTGAGGGTATAATCTGACTTGAGGATTATTTAAGTTGCCTGACTACTGGATTAGGTATGTGGAAAGCCCAACATATTTATTGGCGGTATTCTTTGGTGACTATGCGGCGTTTGCTTTGTCACTAAACTGAGTGTACCTACGTTAACTTTGACATTCACGTATTGGATTTTTATTTTTGAAAATGGTTTAATTTTATTAAATCAGAATTTGGAATTGGGCCATTGTCTAAATTCATTATCTGTTTTCTCAATTTGTATATGTAGATGCTTTCGTATGCATCTAATTCTGTGGGGTTTTGTACCGATTTAAGTAGTTTTAGATTCGATTTATCAATTTTATGGTTGTTCTCAATAACGTGCGCCGCTATACAAGATTTTTCGGTTCTCCCAAATTTCACATGAGCCAGATGTTCTTTGATTCGACTACCGATTTTGCGACGACTTTCACCAACGTAAATTTTCGAACAGTTTTGACAATTAATACCATATATGCCCGATTGTTTTTCATTACTAATTTTATCCTTAGGGTTGCCCAGTAACTGTTTGATTTTATTTTTACTAACAAGCGCTGTTTTTAAGTTGTGGTCCCTTAATTCTCGAGTGATTTTATTTGTGCATGGACGGAAGTATGTTAGTTTGCACCATTTAGTTTGTTCAACGTTGCCAATTTCTGGTGTTAGTGCGGTGGAATTGTTTCGTGCAATTTTAAATTTAGTTCTGCGGACCAAATTATTTATTATGTTAGAGTCGAAGCCATTAAAGATTGCAACTTGTTTAATGTGGTTTATTTCTCTAACGTAATTTTTCTTGGACAATGGGACTTTCAGTAGTCTGTTTACCAAAAAATTTAAAATAGCCATTTTGTGTTGAGGTGGGCTGTTCGAATCGGCTGTAATGTATCGTTCAGAGTGTGTAGGTTTTCTGTAGATATTGAATTCTAATTTATTAGTGTCGTTATTTTTCATAATTTTTATATCTAAAAACGGAATCGAGCCTCCTTGTTCTATTTCGGTTGTAAATTCTATCGATGGGTACATTTTATTTAAGTTCTCTAAAAATTGTTGGGGGTTTTTCTTTGTTCGTATCAAAAATAGTAAAGATATCATCGACGTATCTGTACCATACAGTTGGAAAATATTTGAAATCATGACAGATCTTGAAGAAAAAGCCAAAAAAGATTTTAATTATTTTCCAACTGTATGGTACAGATACGTCGATGATATCTTTACGAACAAAGAAAATCCCCAAACATTTTTTCATGCTGAGCTAATTATTCAACAGGCTATTGCGCAAGCTACCGCACTTAATGCTGCTCGTGAAACCGACGGTGGCAATGCTCCCATGTTATGTGTTGGTGAACAAATTGTACATGACGATGATAACTTTTGTGAAGAAATGGATGAACGAGCCGTCATGTCAGATGAAATGTTCCTAGAAAGCATTCGAGGATTAAATATCCAACAGAGGGATTTATTTCAGAAAGTTTCAACGGCAATCGAAAACGATTTGCATAGAGAAGAAAGTAAGCTGTTACTTTTTATCACAGGCGGTGCAGGTAGTGGGAAATCATTTCTGCTTAAATTAATCGTGGAGCATTTTAAGCGTTGTTACGCACCAACAGTTGATATACTACTGAAGCCTAACTTTGTGGAAGTTGGTTCATTAACCGGGATTGCCGCTCGGCAAATTTTTGGCAAAACATAGTATTTTTTTGCTTCCTATTGAAAAAAAATTTACTATTACTTACAAAAAAATTACAGGTCAAAGACTCGAGAATGAAAGGCGTAAGTGGCGCTATATAAATTGAGAACTTAAGAATAATTCACCTAAGACTTCAAGAATACAAAAATAACGAGAACTTATTCGGTGGAGTCAACATTTTGGCATTTGGTGATATATTTCAGCTTCCTCCGGTAAAAGGGAATTGGTGTTTTCTGCAGCCGTCGCGGTTATCAGTGGAAGTCAATTTGTGGCATCAGTTTTCCTTCTGTGAACTGACCATAAACATGCGACAGCGCAATGATACCGAATTCATCGATTTATTGAATAGCTTACGGGTAGGTGAATTGACGACGGCTCAGCTGGAATTACTATGCGAGCGCCGCCACGTGCCTTTAAATGGTGAATTTGCGGATGGGGTCGCCCTTCGTATTTTTCCCACGGTCAGGCAAGTCGACGATTACAACGACAAAATGAGCAAGGAAAATGCAAAGCAGCACCGAACTTATCAAATCAACGCAGTGGATGAGTCTCGCGAATTACCGACATATGGTAGAAAACCGCCAGAGAACGTAATTCCTAAAGACGTCAATAACTGTGGTGGTCTTCTGACCGAAATGACAAGGCTACGAAATCTGTCTTCCGACAATGTTGACCACACATAATACACCTCAAGTAGCCTCAATTGGAACGCGGGATATACCGTTCAAATATTTTTGGCCATAGTACGTCTCAATTTCAAATACGGCTAGGATGCTATGTTTTATTCCACAGTTCCGGTTTAATGGCTTTATCGTCAGATTAAACGTGGTATTATAGAAATAACTAGCTTATACCCGCACGCTTCGCTGACTTTAAACACAATTTTATTATGAAATGTTCTATTCTATTCCTAATTATCTTTTTCTTACGCTTTGTAAAGTTAGATATTTCTGCGCCACCCGGCGCAAAAATATATTATCGTATTGTTCTTCTATTTATTACGCTTTTAAAGTTAGATATTTCTGCGACACTTGGCGGAATAATTTTTTACTTGAAGATACTTGAAGTAGTATCTTCAAATAAACGTGGATTTAGGTCTACGGGGGAGACCACGTAAAAAAAACGCGCCAATGTACTCTACCTCAGTGGGTGGTGTGGAAATGAGTACCAAATACCAGCTTTCTATAAACAAAAAAAATCGGTTCATCTAGAAAAAAAGTTTTGAGGTAACACACATTAAAAAAAAATACAGATGAATTGAGAACTTTTTGAAGTCGGGAATTGTAAAAAAAATTTATTTTTTTATTTTTAGTTCATTTTTTTATAACACATTTTTTTGATCCTTTTTTTTAATAATTTTTAGTGCATTTTTTGTATCCATTTTTTTTTTTTAAATTTCTAGTGCATTTTTTCTTAGCAGATTTTCAGTTTTTTTACTTGCAATTTGTTTTTTTTTTGTACAAATTTTTTTTTTTGAGAGAATTTTAATTTTTTTAATTTATAGTGCATTTTTTTATCCGTTTTTTTTTTTTTTTTAATTTTTAGTGCATTTTTAACCCGACTTCAAAAAGGAGGATGGTTCTCAATTCGTCTGTATTTTTTTTTTTTTTTTTTTTTTTTTTTATGTGTGTTACCTCAGAACTCCGTCATTTATGAACAGATTTTGAATTTTGTTTTTTGTTTTAAAGGGTTTGGTTTCCCATTGGTCCCATTGTCACCAAATCGCATTCTGATAAGGGGATCCCCGGGAAATCGAAGAAAATCCTCATTTTATATGTGATAACCGATTTCTGCGAAATTTTTTTTTTTTTTAAAGGGTATACTCGTTCATAATGGAAAATAAGAAAATTTTTTTAAAAACCGACTTCAAAAAAATTTTTTACAAAAAAAAACCGACACCAAAAAAAAAAATTTTTACAAAAAAAAAACAAAATGTATGTAAAGAAAACTGAAAATCTGTTATGAAAAAATGCACAAAAAATTATAAAAAAAAAAACGGATTAAAAAATGCATTAAAATTTTTCACTCCAAAAAAAAAAAAATTTTACAAAATAAAAACAAATTGCATGTAAAAAAAACTAAAAATCTGCTAAGAAAAAATGCACTAAAAACTAAAAAAAAAAAAAAAAAATGTGTTATAAAAAAATGCACTAAAAATTTTCACTCCAAAAAAAAAAATTTTACAAAATAAAAACAAATTGCATGAAAAAAAATCTAAAAATCTGCTAAGAAAAAATGCACTAAAAATTCAACAAAAAAAAAAAAACGGATAAAAAAAAATGTGTTATAAAATAATGCACTAAAAATTTACACTCCAAAAAAAAAAACAAATTACATGTAAAAAAAAAATCTGAAAATCTGCTATAAAAAAATGCAATAAAAAAAAAAAAAAAAACGGACAAAAAAATGTGTTATAAAATAATGCACTAAAAATTAAAAAATTAAATTTTTTTTTACAATTCCCGACTTCAAAAAAGAGGATGGTTCTCAATTCGTCTGTATTTTTTTTAATGTCTGTTACCTCAGAACTTTTTTCTAGATGAACCGATTTTGATGATGTTTTTTTTGTTTTTAGAAAGCAGGTATTTGGTACTCATTTCCACACCACCCACTGAGGTATAGTACATTGGCGCGTTTTTTTTTTCGTGGTCTCCCCCGTAGGTCTAAATCCACGTTTATTTGAAGATACTACTTCAAGTATCTTCAAGTAAAAATTTTTTGCGCCAGGTGGCGCAGAATTGAATAACAATACGAGAATATATTTTTGCGCCAGATGACGCAGAAATATCTAACTTTAAAAGCGTAAGAAATAGAATATTTAGAAATAGAATATTTCATAATAAAATTGTGCTTAGAGTCAGCGAAGCGGTCGGGTATAAGCTAGTTATTTCTATAATACCACGTTTGCTCTGACGATAAAGCCGTTAGGTACCAGAACTCCGGAATAAAACATAGCATTCTAGCCGTATTTGAAATTGAGATGCATGAGATATACTATGGCCAAAAAGATTTGAACAGTATATTCCGCGTTCCAATTGCGCTACTTGAGGTGTGTTATGTGTGGTCAACATTGTCGGAAGAAAGATTTCGTAGCCTCGTCATTTCGGTCAAAGATTTGTCGTCGTGTGGTTTATTTAGTAGTTTGTTAGCGTCCAAATCAGATAAAGCTATGCCTTCCAAACTTTTGACACGACTTAGAGCAACATATATTTGTCCTTTTGCAAAGTTTTTTTTACCAAGGTCGATCACAGCTCTTTCGAGGGTGGTACCTTGTAGTTTGTGGACTGTAACCGCCCAGCTTAATATTAGAGGCAGCATATGGCGCTCTACATCTCCGTAACCCTTTTTTGCCTGAAACGTAGTACTTGATGGAGCTATGGGTATGCAACCATTACTATCTTTTAGCCTAAGAGCAATAGTTTCGTCATCAAATTTAATGTACACGGCTTCTGGTAGCTCTCCATCCTCCAGTTGATCTCTCCTCAAGGCCGGCCATTTGATTTTTTTTATTATACCCATAGCTCCATTCACTAGCCCGTCAGAGACGGCGATGTTGCGTCTCAACATCACTCGGGATTCAACGCCAATTTTATCGATGGCAGAAGACCACCACAGTTATTGACGTCTTTAGGAATTACGTTCTCTGGCGGTTTTCTACCATATGTCGGTAATTCGCGAGACTCATCTACTGCGTTGATTTGATAAGTTCGGTGCAGCTTTGCATTTTCCTTGCTCATTTTGTCGTTGTAATCGTCGACTTGCCTGACCGTGGGAAAAATACGAAGGGCGACCCCATCCGCAAATTCACCATTTAAAGGCACGTGCCGGCGCTCGCATAGTAATTCCAGCTGAGCCGTCGTCAATTCACCTACCCGTAAGCTATTCAATAAATCGATGAATTCGGTATCATTGCGCTGTCGCATGTTTATGGTCAGTTCACAGAAGGAAAACTGATGCCACAAATTGACTTCCACTGATAACCGCGACGGCTGCAGAAAACACCAATTCCCTTTTACCGGAGGAAGCTGAAATATATCGCCAAATGCCAAAATGTTGACTCCACCGAATAACTTCTCGTTTTTTTTGTATTCTTGAAGTCTTAGGTGAATTATTCTTAAGTTCTCATAGGAGACCATAGAAATTTCGTCTGATTTAAAATAGTCATTGTCACTGAAAATAGTTGTTTCCAAACATCACCACCTTGTCTCTTAGCATTCGAAATAGCGTTTCGAATAACATCACCTGTATCATGTGGTTCGCATTTACTCGCATATTTTGCGACGTAGTAGGCCACAGCGGTGACATTACCACACGGTTGCACGTCAATATTTCCCTTCCATAGACTTAAAAGAACTGCATTGTAATTGTTTACCATGGTTTCATTTGACTCGTCCATTATTAGCAAGTGCTTCATCTGGTCCGAGACAAACGGTGTTAACACTTTCTGGCTTTGGAAAATCAAATCGACAACCATTAGATTGGCGATTTTTTTTGCATGTCGCAGTGTGTTTATGAATCTGCAAATCCTCGACTAATTTGCGCAACATAGGGTCATTAGGAATTAATGAACATGAAACCACCCTTTCAATTACGGCAATTCCTTCTGGAGTAGAGAAATCCGGAACATTACTACACCAAACTAACATATGCAGATGTGGGCTTCCGCGGTTTTGAAACTCCACTCGGTACCAAAAGTCTTCAATAGGACCACCCAAGCAATCTTTATTTGTCTTTAAGAAACGCATGAGAGCGTTAGCACTGTGAACTGTCGTGCTAACACTACCGGATGTTTTTGCACTAGATTCAAGCGCTCCGGGAATGACAGGCGATCGACGTCCTCGATGTCACGTCCGTCGGCGATTAGCAAGGCTTTTATCATGTCTGACCAATTAAAATCATTGCATGAAAATGTTAAAAACCATGTGGGAGGCCCCAAAGTTCTAACCATTGCAATCAATTCAGAGGAACATTTCCGCCAGTATGATGCCGATCCTCGAATATTTCTCATAGTGAGATGCATATTATCCACAAGTCCTCGTGGTGTTTGCTCTCCATGACCTTGTCGCATCCTACATGATACAGATACGCTTGATTTCGCACGAAAGTATTCAACAATGGATAGAGCATAAAATAAATAATCATTTCTGTTGAACCTCTTGTCAACACTCATTACTCGGGAGGTACACGCATTTTCTCTTTCCTCGCCAAAGCCATTCTTGCCATTTCGAAAAAGAAAATACCAACACAATTCCTCCATACGGCGGTCCCGTTCCAAATTCAAGGGCGGTGCAGTTTTCCTTTTGATTGCGACCAATGTCATTATGTGATCGGTTGACGAGCTATTCATATTAACAACACTTTCTAAATTAGGAACATTATCGTCTATGTTTTGAAGCATACTAGTAGATTCGATATAAATGTTGCCCAAGGAATTATGGACTGGTAATGGTAGTTGTGTTGTTGTTTGGAGGGGAATACAAGTTTGTATTATTGGTTGGAGGGAATCGTTTGGTGTAACCGTTGGACTCTCTATCCTTACGATTGTCGATTGTTCCAATACGGGCGATTGTATTTGGGTGTCTAGAGTTATAACTAATGCTGTTCATGAGAACACATTAAGATTATCCCGAAAGTTTTCTTCTGGCACTTTATTTGGCGTCACAAATAAATTGCGACGTAAAATGGCATGCAAATCGTCCAATTCACTGAATCGCATACAACAAGCGGTACCATTTATGGGAGCGGAGGCCCCCTTGGGACCACGCAAATGGGAGTCAAACAAAAAGTAAGTTTGATTATCGGGTAAAGTTCTGCAATGTACTGCTATCGAGATGCCGTTTCCTGTAAGTATCCCATTGGAGTGTTCTCTAAAAAAACTTACTAGTGCATTTTTTAAGTTAGGGAATCCATCGGCAGTGTTATCATTGTCAATGTGACCATTACAATTGGTTTCCTCAAGTACTGTGATCACTAAATTTTGTCCATTATATATAAGTCTTGGACAAAGATCTGTTACAGCAAGGTACTCAGGGTTTACCTCGCCGGGCGCAGGATTATCTCTAGCAGCGATGCAGTTATTATAGTATTTATCGCCAATGATTACAATGTAATCGATATCACTTTTGGCCCACTTGTTTGGATCAAATACACTAAATGCTGCACAAGCAACAGCCGCTGTCCCAGTACATTGCATACCCCGAGATAAATTAAATCGTAAATTACCTTGATTAAATGATCCGCGTAATATTGCCTTGTTGTCATTTAAAGTGATATAATGTTGTTTTGAAGTAGTTTCAGAAGCAACACCATCCTGTTCAGGAATAGAATTTTCAGCTATTTGAACTATATGAGGAATGTTTAAGGTAGTTTCAAAATGCACCTGAACATCTCTGTAAAGATGGTTATTAGAAATTAACCAAGTTAACGCTCGATTCAGTCTTTGAATATCCACGACGAAGAATTCTTTAGAAGCTGAAAGGTTTTCGAGACTTTCTACTACCCAAATTAAACCAGCTTGATGTGGTGTCAGTGGTAACTGTTCAGTTACTTCCACAACATCCTTTGCAACTAAAATGACCTGCCCTTTACACCAATTTTGACTGAAACGGTTATTAAGTTTAACAATCTTTAAAAATGGTACGATGCGACTTAAAAATCACTCTTCAGCGCTCGTCAAATTGGCTAATTCTGGCGGTACTTCTGCGGGTATCATTTTATTCCAATATGCAGTTGTTGGAATTTTTCTTTTCCTAATATTTTTTTACAGCGAGAGCATGTAGTTATTGTACCTAAAGCAATCAGTTCTTCAGGTAATAGTGCACTATACATATCTGTTCATGGCACATCAGCAAAAATAGTAATAGCCGTTTCAAAACATTGTTCATTTGCAATGTCCCTACAAACATGACTGGCTTGTCGCATTCTACTAAGTCGAACTGAACGAGCTTCAGGTGTTTCGTTTGATAAGCGATCATGGATCAAGCCAAGACGGTGGACACGGTGCTCCTCGGTCTCATTCGACAGGCGATCATGGATCAAGCCAAGACGGTGGACACGGTGCTCTTCCGTTTCATTCGAAAGACGATCGGGGATCAAGTCGAGACGGTGGGCATGTTGCTCTTCCGTCTCATTCGATAGGCGATCATGGATCAAGCCAAGACGGTGGTCACGTTGCTCCTCGGTTTCATTAGCTAGGCGATCATGGATCAAGCCAAGACGGTGGACACGGTGTCTTCCGTCTCCTTCGATAGACGATCGTGGATCAAGTCGAGACGGTGAGTACGTTTTTCGATATTCTCCCTTTTCAAAACTTTCATACTGTAAGCCCGCATTTTTGAAAGCCTATTTTTGCGCTCTTCACAAGTCTCTTTTGAATTGGCCCTGAAGGTAGATTTACTATTTTGAGATAGGCGTTTCTCCTTTTCTTCGTTTGTCTCATTTAAACGGCGCTGTTTCATATGAGCAGCGCGTTTAGTAGGTCTACCCATATTCGCTTTCGATAAATCAGTTACGGAATGCAAGATTCACTTAAAAATTAAAAATAAAAATTGTTTACAAAAATACAAAACCCGACTCCAAACAATAAAAACGGATCTTAAAAAATCTACTATGAAAAATGCACTAAAAAAAAAGTTAATGTAATATGTAATTAATTGTAATACGTAATATGTAATTAAATAATAAATGCACATATGTAATCAAATTTTTACTTACTTGCGTTATTTCGTTAATACAATCGTTTGCTTTATTTCGTTAATACAAGTATGTTCACAGGTTTGTTAAATAAAAAAATATTAACATTACATGTTTAATACTTGTATGTTCAATGTATAAAATTCCGAAGAATAATGGCCAATATTAAATTTGCAATGAATTTATAATATTTATAATTTATCACATGTTATACTATTCACATGTTATAGCAAAAAATTTTAAATATATATGTACAATTATTGTTATTTTTGGAGGCGGTGTCATAGAGAAATTCACATAACTTTTGGACACCGCCTCCAAAAATAACAATAATTGTACATATATATTTAAAATTTTTTGCTTAGGTGAACTAAAATTGGCACAATAATATACAATTATTTTTTTACTTTTTAGTGCATTTTTTGTTATAGAATATTTGATTTTTGAAGTCGGGTTTCCATTTTGTCAAAATATGTTTTATTTATAGCAGATTTTCATTTTTTTTACATGCAATTTGTTTTTTTTTTTTACAAATTTTTTTTTGGAGTGAATTTTTAGTGCATTTTTTTTTATCCGTTTTTTTTTTTTTAATTTTTAGTGCATTTTTTTATAACAGATTTTCAGTTTTTTTACAAGCATTTTGTTTTCTTTTTGTAAAAATTTTTTTTTTTGGGGTCGGTTTTATGAATGAGTATACCCTTAAAAAAAAAAAAAATTTCGCAGAAATCGGTTATCACATTTAAAATGAGGATTTTCCTCGATTTCCCGGGGATCCCCTCATCAGAATGCGATTTGGTGACAGTGGGACCAATGGGAAACCAAACCCTTTAAAACAAAAAATTCAAAATCGGTTCATAAATGACGGAGTTCTGAGAGGACACACATTAAAAAAAAAAAAAAATAATAATAATAAAGATGAATTGAGAACCATCCTCCTTTTTGAAGTCGTGTTAAAAAAATATTAAAGAAAACTTACGAAATAAATTTCAACCAAATTTTTTTTTCATTTTACTTTGCACTTATATTCTTACATTTTAGTTTTAACTATTTACTTTATTAATAGCTCGGCTCTTTAATTGGGATATCATCACTTTATAAGGAGCAACTATGAAGTATCTCCCCGAAATCTCGACCCTTTTTACATTTATGTTTTTGATCGGATATATATTTACTATAATAACTATAGACAATATGCTTACTAAAGAAATAAAAATAGTGGGGGTACTCTTTAGTCTGCCTGTTGTGTATGCTTGCTGGCCTGTATAATTACTGGTTTGTACTCAGTACTGCATTAAAATTTAATGAGAGTGGGTTAAATATGTTCATGGTTGTCTTCATAAGCTTAGCATACTTCTAACAATTGAAAATTATTTTTGAAATATCCCTTATTATTTGTATGTGGAATGTTTGAAAATAAATGATAGTGATAATGAGCTAGTAATAATGAATAAATGAGTTCTATTATATGCACGGTATAAAAAACAACAATCCACACAAATTAAAACAACCCCCCCCCCTCCTCCCCAAAAATATAAAATTCCGACAAAAAAAAAGTTAAACCAACGGTTCGAATATTCATTCCTCCATTATTTGCTAAACAATATCTTGAGAAGAAATATTTGCACAATTGTCAACAATTCTTTGCTTTAATTGTTGCAAATTTTCAGGCCTATTCCGTGAATAGATCTGTGTTTTGAGAAAACCCCACTAAAAAAGTCGTTAGAATGGTCCTATAATATGGTCAGCCAATATTTCAGTCCAGACATTCAGTTTCTGTGGAAACTGAGTTCGGGTACTGAGACCAGTATCACATGAATGGATTATTTTTTCCATGTAATGGAAAAGATGATTCATCAGTAAATAAAATATTTCTGATGAAATTATCTTCTCGATTCGCCTTTTCCATCACAGCTTCACAAAACTCCATCCTGCGATAAGGGTCCTCAGACAAAATCTCTTGGGTTTTTCCATATTTAAAACATTTTAAATTGTTCCGCTTCCAAATGTTTGCAACTGTAGAGTTGCTTAGGCCCAGGTCTTCACCAACTTCTCTTGTTGATTTTTTATCGTCAATAAATAATAAATAATAAACTACAAACTGCTATATTTCTCTCTTCATTTTTTTGTAGGGCTTTATCACCTTTATCTTTGTGGTAGTCTTTGCAACTAGATATACAACCCCATTTTTCAAAACAGCTAATCATATGAGTAACTGTTCGAATTCTTGGCGATTGCCTATCCTCAAATGTCACAATATATTGACACATTCCTGTGCCGAATGTCCCCTAAAGTACCATTTAATAATTTGCACTTTTTCTATTATTGTGCAATAACCCATTGTTGAAATACGGTAATACCATTAAAATACACAACCAAATATTTCTCATACATTCACATACATTATGATAAATATTATCAATTATAATGTGCATCACAACACCCCACTCTTAAATGACATCAAACAAACACCATACACTATGACAAGCTGAGTTTCTCATTAATTCATATTGTCATATTCTCTAGACATATTTTGTATTTCTATAATTTTTATGATGAGTTGGTATTCTTTTAATTCAATTTCTATGATTTTGATCTTACCATAATTCATTTTCTGTGGTTGTCGCTTGATAATTTTGGATTATTCGTGTGGTGGTTTGCTGCCAAATTCACTTAAGTCTGCGTATCAGCCTTTTCCCCCCACTAGAGGCAGCACTAGTGGGAGGTACACATGTTTTGATTTTCTCATTGACAGCAACGTTAAGCAACGTCATAGAATTACAGAAATAACAGAATTCAGATTTTTGGATTAATTGTAATAAAAAAAAAAAATACAGACAAATTGAGAACCGTCCTCCTTTTTGAAGTTGGGTTAAAAAATACGAAGTTTGGCACTAAAATTGCGAGTTTTACAAGTCGGTTATTTATATATATCGGTTATATATATATAAATATATATATATGTATATATATACACATATATATATATATATATATATATATATATATATATATGTGTATATATATATGTGTATATCTATATGTGTATATATATATATATGTGTATATATATATATATATATATATATATATGTATATATACATATATATATATATATATACATATATATATATATATATATATATATATATATATATATATAACGTACGAATTTAGAAAACTAAATTCTCACAGTTTGCGTCAAACACGAATTGTTGCGTTGTAAATATAAATGCGTGCGGAAAATTAGATTGTTATTTTGTCAATCGTAAAATTTAAACACGTGATGAATTAATGCAACAAAAAAAATAAATAAACTAAATATCAAAATTGACTATCCATAAACCAGTTTCGTAATAAACAAAATCGAAACAAAAAAACCTTAGTAGACACAACATTAGTTACACCATCACCGGGAGCCGGGCACCAGGTTTCTTCATCGTGATGTTCCTCAGTTAAGCTGTGCGCCTTAGAGAAGGTGTCAGCAAGCCCTTTACAGCTCACATTCGCTTCATGGCGTTATGAAGCTCCGGCAGCCTAACTCTTTGCCAAAATTTGCATAGTTTGTTCCGAATCCGTATTAGTCGTAGTGTGCCATTATCTAAGTTAAGTCGATAGCCGAAGATTCTGGCTTTTCTAGGTATAGATTTTTCGGTAGCAACTACGATATTTCTCGTGAGCTTACCAACCTCCAAGTCAATTTGGTCAATGGATTTGATCTGTGAAGTGATCAAAGTTTCGACGTTGAGATACTCTTTGAAAAGTTAAATTGGGTTTGCAAAGTTGCAGCGCCCCTCATTTCCCCTATAGGGAACATCTAAATCCGACATGGGGTCGCAATTTTTAAGTAACGCTAAGTCGATGGTTTGCGGCGGGCGCCGAGCAGCGTCTGGGTAATAGGTACGCCCCTCCGGATGAGCAACAATGAAGTAACGTTTGAGAGATAGCGCAAAGAGGGCACTTCCGTTGGAATTGTTAGACATACAGTTCCAAGATATCTGAAGCGCATTAAAACCGCCCAAAATCATGACGCGATGATGAGTTCTCATAATACGATCAATATCCGACCCTTGTAAGGGTCTATTAGGGGGGTTATATAAGGATGTAACTTTATAATTACCACAATTGGACGAGATAAGAATAGACATGGCTTCGAAACTGGCGTAATCGGGAGGCAATAAAGAATAGGTATAAAATCCAGGGATTCTAATTTTCTTATGGGGCTTTAACCATGTTTCTCTGATGGCTGCAACATGGATCTGCTGCTATTGGAGGAATGAGTGAACCTCGGGATGTTTGTGCAGGAGACTTTGTGCAGGAGTTCCATTGCAAAAATTGGATTTAGGACCAAAAATTTGAAGGATGGAATCCCATTTTCGAATAAATGGGAAGTCCTCGGAAAAAACTTGAATAGTTTTTCGGAATTTGATGTACAAGATTTCCATGCAACTTCTACGCCGATCCTGAGTTTCAGGAGTTCCATGAAATCGAGTTCAGGTTTGGGGCTTTCGACCTTCTCCGATGAAAAAATGGGTTGGTTGGAGAAAGGGAGGCAGTTGACAGGATCTCAATTATCTCATTTCCTGATGGCTTTCTAGTTGTCCACGGGTTCACTTTAGGGGGTGGTGCTGGAACAAACTTCGTTCTTGGTGCTGAGGATGGAGTCATCTGCTGCACTGGAGGGCCTTTGCTAGGAGCGTTACCGTCTTTTGCATGACGGAGGTCCGGGAAATGCCTGGCCTGAAATGATGACGGTGGGCGATATTGCGCCTTGCCCCTGCTACTCTGGATGCCATTGCTGCTACGTATGTCTTGAGTGCAGGACACTCCATAGAACTGGTCGCATAAAATGTGTAGCGCCGTAATTGTAACACTTCGTTGGCTCCGACTGCGGGACTGCGCATTTCCGTGAAGTGTGATTATCACCACATTTCACACAACGCACAAGTCCGCGACAGTTCCGTGATCCGTGCCCGTACAGCTGACAGCGGTATTACTGAACGGCACCCCGTTTGTTGACGTACCTGTCGACTTTCACAGATACCCCACAGATCTATCTAATTTTGAGGACGCTTTGGGCTTGCGTCCCCTTGGTGAACTGAACCAGACGCGATGCGCGATTTTTTCTTCACCTGTTCTACTGAACTTCACGACTTTATTGGGCTCAAGGCCTTGGTTCTTTAAATCTTCTGCCACCATATCGTTTGAATGGTGGCGCATGGTACCATGGATCACGAATTTGGGTTCGTGATCCGCTTGGTACCGTAAAAATGGTGGGGCATCTGCAAGTCTTCCAAACGCTCCTTTGTATAATCATGGTCCGTCTCACAATGGACGCTGATTAATTTTGGTCCAAATGTGAACCGGATACTACTTTTCGCTGCCGCTTTGATGGCTTCCTCAACTTGGACGACACTCGTGAGACCCATATGGACCACTATTGGTGATAGTCTTTTTGGCTTTGCGATTTGTGCTGACGTAGCTTGATCGTTGATATCGATCAATGCATTGAATTTATTCGATACTTATATTGTTGGAAGTGGGAATTTCCACCCTCCCTCGTCGTCGTTTCCTGTCGTTTTTTACCCGATGGAAATCTGCGTCGTTTGGTTCTGGAATTGGTGGTGGTGCTGGTGTTGCTGAAGTCAGTATTGATGCTGGTGATGATGATGGTGGTGATGATGATAATGTTGTCGGGGGTGGTGTTGCTTGGGGCATCTTCGGCTTACGGACCACTGCCTGCTTGGAAGTCGTAGACATTTCTAAATGTTTCTCCAATCTATATAACAGAAGAAAAGTACATTAATTGATACGAATATGAAGTATAGGAAAAATAAAAAGTAATTGACGATTCTATCAAATAATTGAACCAGAAATTTTATTCTATTTTAAATAAAAAAAATTGTATTTAAATCCTTTATAAAAAAAATTCCCCAACAATAAAATCTAATATAATTAAATCTTACTGTCAAGGGTTATTCCACAAAGAACAAAAGAATTATTTCGTGGGGTTTATCCCTTTTGAATTCCAAGAACTTGGCAGGGATCCAAAATAATATAATATTATTAGTGGATTCAATGCAGAGTAAAAAATAAATAAAAAAATAAATAAATTTCCCAAAAACCCAAAATTTTGTTTTGTTCAACAATAAATAAAATTTACTGTAAGTTTGCCGGTATAAAATCTCAGGTAATTTGAGAAGATTGTTTCGATAAAACGATTTTAACAGTGCCAACATCTAACTTCGAATCACAAAGTTTTGTGTGTGCTAATACGTAATTTATATAAATTAGTATAAAATAGTTCCGTTTAAGACAATATTATTTTCCATGTTTTCTACATGGTAGTTTAGTTACATATGGGCATTTATGACTAAATTTTAAAGAATGGAAAACTTTATTTTATATTTGACAAAATGCCTTCGACGGAGAATAATTTCAAATTTACGAGGACCGAGCTAACTAAGTAAATAACTCTGTAAGCTATTTACCAAGAAAATAAATGAGGGGTAAATTGATTAAATGTAAGAAAAAATTTGATTGAAATTTATTTCGTAAGTTTGATGTGATATCTTCGACATCTACTAGGTAGGATCGATGGATTTTTTAAGAAGTTTTTCGAAATTTTGACTTTGATACGAGACCAACAGCTCTGTGGTGCCTCTGGCATTCCTATTTCATTTATATTATAATGATTAGTTTTGCGCTTTATGGCAACGCTATCTCTACGACACTAGTGCCCTGTGAACACAATTTAAAAACTTCGACAGACCGAGCGTACCCGAAGATATACGAATTCACAGGAAACCAACAGCAAGTCGACAGGCTTAAAATCATATCATATATATCAGTTCACAAGACATCAGGTCTAACACAACACTAGCAAATAACACGGTCAACAACAGACAATACACGAGTTAGACACAAATCATCACTTATTTAACCAGAATGTATTTATTTCTTTTATATAATTAAATTTAGTTGTACTACTTTGTATAATTAAAAAATGTGGAATAAATAAATAATTTATTAATAAAATACAACAAAATCAAACGTTATTTTAAATAATTTAAATGATCACCCACAGCTCTATTTCCTTTCAGGAAATTTGCTAAAAAGTGTGGGGGGCTTTTTACTATAATTTGATATTAAGGATATTGATTTCATATTATATTTTGATGTTGAGCACCCCACGCTTTTAGCAAATTCCCTGAAAGGAAATAGAGCTATTGGTCTCGTACCGACTTCAAAATTTTGCAAAAATTTCTTCAAATGTCCATCGATGCTACCTAGTAGATGTCGAAAATCACCGCCTGTAAATTTGATGTATATATATCGATGGACACACACATATATATATATATATATATATATATATATATATATATATATATATATATATATATATATATATATATATATATATATATACAGGGTGTCTCCATATGTAGTCGAGTTTCATAAGAGGGTAGGTAGAGGGTACGATTTTGGAACGAAAAGCCTTGAGACATTTTTTTATTAGACGCACCGTTAATTAATTATTAATTAATCAAGGAAACTAGGTTGAAACCAGAGTTGCAAAAAGAGCATTTTTTTGATAATTCATTTTGATTTATCAATTTTGATTTGATTTTTGGAAAAATGTATTGCTTAAATTTTTAATATTATTAAAAATTCGCTAATTGAATTCGTTAAATTATAAAGATTTCTCAAAAGTGCATTAATAAAATTATTTTATTGGTGTTTTAATAATGCAATAATTAATTTTTTGGAATTATCAATTTTTAGAAAATCGCAAGACATGCACCCCCATAAAACACAGATCTCTTAAATTTAACTTTCCTGTTTCTGTAGATATGAGCGACAGATAAAATTCATAGTAGCTTTGGGATACAAGTTATAGTGAGCAGTTATTTTTTTAGGATGTTCCAAGCCTGTTAAAAAATCACCAGAGACATGTACCTCTATTAAACGAAGATCCAACCCTTCAAATCTCAACTCTTTTATTTAGGTTTCGAACCCAGTAAAAAGTCACTTTCATTAGCGAAAAATAATGAATAATAAATTCGTTATTACCAGAAGCATTGCTAACTGTAATAAAATCTGTTCTGCTGTAATAAAATCTGTTTCAAAATTTATTATTATCAAATAATTAACTCCAATTATTCGGTTAAAGTATTTTTATTTTGTCATTTTTCGTTTAAAATTTCAAATAATTGAACAATGATGATAATAGTGACAATAATAAGAATAGGGTCAAAAAGCCTTATTTCTCTTATTTACTGGTTTCCTTAATTAATTATTTATTCATTAACGCGTCTAATGAAAAAATGTCTCAGGACTTTTCGTTCCAAAATCGTACCCTCTACATACCCTCTTATGGAACTCGAGGCATAGTTTTATTTTCTAGCGACTTCATTAATTGTTGGCGCATTAAAACGTCTTGCGTGTTGTCCTGCAGGTTGTCTTATCGACTTTGATGACAATTTTGTGGTTATCAGATGGCATGCGCTCTAATGCGATCGTCAACCAATTCGTTGTGCTGATGGAAAAACATTTGGAGTTGTTCTACAATTGTTTTTTTTTTAGCAGATGTAAATAAATATAAACAAACAGTGGTTGATTCAATATTTTATTTAAATTTATTAAAACTATTATTCATATAAAAAAGAAGGTTATTAATTTGTAGTATATACTGATGAACAAATAAAACGTATCTATATTAAAACACAAATGTCACTAAATCTAGTTACTAAATATGTTACCAAAAACAGGCGCGCAATTACAAATAAAGTAGATGCACCCACACATTCCAACACCCCCACTTGGTCAGCAGCTACGTCAATCCCATTTCAGCGGCACATTTTAAAGTCTTTTCGGTTGGTATACCTTTCGTTAGAGAGTCGGCTACGATATCGGTGGTAGAAATCGATTGAACTTGCAGACGTAGATCAAGGACACACTTTCGGACAAAATGATGCCGAATATCAATATGTTTAGTGCGAGCCTTGAATCCGTTGATCTTACTTAGTTCGATGGCACCTTTATGATGGGATTTGATCAAAGTCCTTGATCAGCTCCTTCAATAACCCTTGAAGCCAAAGTGCTTCTTGCACTGCAGTACTTAAAGCCATATATTCGGCTTCCGTTGAAGAAAGTGCTACGGTAGGCTGTTTTTTGGAGCACCAACGAATACTGCCCCCACTCAATTGAAAAATATATCCTGTAGTTGAACGACGATCATCGACATTGGACGCCCAATCCGAGTCACTGATATATCAGTCCGTTTCCAATCAGCAGTCATATGTCAGTTTCCAATCAGCATTTTTTTTTAGATAACGCAGTAATCTTTTTACTGCCAGCCAAAGTTCTGTTCCGGGATAGAAGTTATATTCGGCCTACTACCTTGCATTGCGTACATTATACTCCCTATTGCTTCCTGATAAGGAATATTTTACATGGCTTCCTTTTCTTCGGAAGTCTTTGGCCACATTTCTTTTGAGAGAACTTTTCCAGGCTCGATTGGTGTCGCAACATCGTGGCTATCTTGCATATTAAACTTCTTGATAATTTCGTTAATATACCGGGTTTGATCAAGAGTAACGGTATGCTTTGCGCGATCTCGTTCAATGCGCATGCCAAGACAGTAGTGAACTGCACCCAAATCTTTCATATGGAAATGTTTCATCAGCTCTCGTTTCAACAGTTGATTTTCCATCTTATTGTTGGAAAACACAAGCAAATCATCCACATAAACTACAACGTATAGAGTAGTCTTTCCTTTTAATTTGAAAAAAAATGCAAGGGTCAAATTTTGATTGGACGAATCCGGAATTTAAAAGTAGTTTACTAATTTCACAGTTCCATACTCGACTAGCTTGTTTTAACCCATAAATAGATTTTTTTAACCGAACAATTTCGCCGTTTAGTTTGGTGTCAGTCGGAAGCTCCATATAAATTTCTTCATCCAGCGTTGGATTTTAAAATACGGTTACTACGTCCATCTGATCTACCTCCAAGTCTTTTCTGCGGCAATTGCCAGAAGTAATCTTATCGAGTTGAATCGGACTACGGGTGAAAAAGTTTCTTCGTAATCAATCCCTTCAATCTGAGAGCACCCTTTTGCAACTGTGCTTTATATTTTTCGATAGAACCGTCTGACGCTAACTTTGTTTTAAATACCCATTTACTTTTAATAGATTTTCGGCCAATTGGTAGATCGCAAATTTCCCAAGGTTCATTTTTCTGATGAAATTATTTTCATCCACTTCGGTGTTTCTTTCTGCCTCATAATTTTCGTTGCCCGCTTCCCCCCTTCAGCAAATGTTTCAATGGTTGTAATATTTAGCTGACCATCATTAGGCGTTAAAAGAGACTCATAAAAAACACCAGGATCCTGAATATTCAAGTTCAGAAATGTATTTTCGAAGAAAGTTAAGGCACGGACCTTTCTCAATTTTGTTGTTGTGGGATTAACAACTCTGTACCCCTTCGTATATTCACAATACCCCATAAAGATGTACTCTTCAGCTTTTGGGTCCCACTTCGACTGTTTTTTTTTTTCGGAATTTGAATAAGTACTTTACATCCAAATGTACGCAAATGACTTAAGTTTGGTTTTTTACCCGACCAAGCTTCTATCGGAGTCATATTTTCTACGGCCTTAGTTGGTGACCTATTTTTTAAGCAAATTGCCGTATCACTCGCTTCGGCCCATAGTTCAGTCGCTGAGTTAGAATAAATCATCATGCTGCGAGCTTTTTCGACTAAAGTGCGATTTAGTCTCTCCTTTACGCCATTTTGCTCAGGTGAATAAGGTATCGTAGTTTGATAAAAGATTTCCCATCTTTTTAAGGCTAATTCTCTCAAATAAAGTAGATGCGCCCACATATTCCAACTAAATTTGTTAATGAATGTAAAATAACAATGCAGTATCCAAGCCCAAGATATGCTCAAAGTAATGGATTGGAAAGGAGTCGCTATCGCAAAAAACATTTTAAAACGCTGCTATGAGACCAACGAAACAACACAGTATCAGTATCGCAAACTAGAATATTATACGTCACCAGTAGCGAGCATGCGACTGGCTCATGTCAATTGTTTAGTGGAAGGCTATTGAAAACAAAAATTCTTATATTGCGGTCGCTTTTGTTTCGGAGTGAATTGAATGAAAATGTGATCCAGGAAAAAATGATATCAAAAAGATAAACGTTATATTATCGAATGATAATTAGTGAGACAATATAAGAGTAATTTTAATAAGAGTAAAAAGATAAAAGCAAAAATATTATTTTGATAGAAGTTCTAGAAAATTGCCACCATTAAGAGTAGGCGAGCTTGTTATTTAAAAAATAAAAACTCTAAAGAATAGCACTACGGTACCATTTTTGATAACGTGAATGATAAATCTTATATCATTAAAGATAATTTAGAGAATTTTTTGAGAAGATTATTGTATGAAGAACATATTAGAACTGAATCAGTTAAAAATAACGAAAACAGGAAGGAGGTAGAAATTGTTGTACTAACTAATGCAGCAAGTTCGTCTAATGATTCTCAAAACTCTGCGGTAGAAAAATCAGATAATAATAAAAGCGGAAACACCTATGTCCAAAACTACTAATGCAAAGGAAACCGATCCAATAGTTGATCAACAAGTTATTAACAACCATGGTCAAAGAAGAACCAAATTCGGTAAACTTATCAAGCCAACCCAACGATATGAGTTTATATAACGTACCAAATTAAAAAACAAAGCAACAATCAAAATAGAATACGTGTAATAATATCGCGCATTACTTTAAAGTAAAGAGAATATTTTTTACAAAATTACCAACCTGATTAGACCTTTCCGAGCTATTTACAAAGTAAATAGCTCGGTAAACTATTAACTAAAACAATTAATGAGGGGTAAATTGATTAAATGTAAGAAAAAATTTGGTTGAAATTTATTTCGTAAGTCTTCCCTTAGTATGTTTTTAAAATTTTATAACGTGGCAAGTTTTAAAATATTTGAAATCATCAGAAAAAATAACATGCCGCGTTATATAAAACTTTAAAAACATACTAAGGGAAAACTTACGAAATAAATTTCAACCAAATTTTTTCTTACATTTCATCAACTTACCCCTCATTAATTGTTTTAGTTAATAGTTTACCGAGCTATTTACTTTGTAAATAGCTCGGCTCTTTAATGGTAATCATAATTTTTTAAAGAGCAACTATTATATGAAGTCTAGAGCTATTTACTTTGTAAATAGCTCGGTCCTTTCTTCCATATCATCAATTTTTAAGAAGCAACTATTATATGAAGTCTAGAGCTATTTACTTTGTAAATAGCTCGGTCCTTTTTCCCATATCATCACTTTTTAAGAAGCAACTGTTATTATATGAAGTCTAGAGCTATTTACTTTGTAAATAGCCAGTCGTTACTCTCATATCATCACTTTTTAAGAAGGAACTATTACATTAAGGATTTTCTTACATTTATGTATTTGGTCGGATATACATATATGTGTGTTTCTTGGTAGGCTTATCATAGTGGAAGGGTTAAGAATATATATATAATATATATATATGATGATGATGATAGTGTCATGTCTATTTACAGACGTTGACAACCATATCTCTCCATTGTTGCCTATTATTGGCTTTGTGTATAATTTCTTCTGAACTAAGTGGTTTTAGAGGTAGATTTCGAATGAAGCTTGTACGCCTTCTGCCTCTTCCTCTTTTTCCACCCACTTTTCCCATTACCACGATTGATTCAAGTTCTCCCTTCCTTATAACATGACCGAAGAAGTCTAATTGTCTTTTGTATATTAAAGAACGTATTCCATTTAATTTTAAAGATCCTTCTCCAGAACCAGACTTCACATGCTTCCAAGACTTTAAATAAACTTTCATTGATGTTCCAGCTTTCACATCCGTACAACAACACCGGTAGCACATATGTTTGTATAATTTTATTTTTTGTTTTTAAACTTACGTTGTTGTTGCACAACACTTTTTTTAGTTTGTTAAAATTAATTTTCGATATTGATATTCGTCTTTTAATTTCATTCACGTACTTTCCGATATTCGATATTAAGGAGCCAAGGTACTGGTGTTTTTCCACGGATTTAATAAGTTCATTATTTATTTTAATATTTATTTTAGGTTTATTTTTCTTGTTTGAGACAACCATTGAAACAGTTTTTTTCACATTTAGCTCCATCCCTATTGAGTTATTTAATTCACACACTTTATCTAATAATGTTTGTAGCTTCTCCTCACTGTCCACTATAAGTATGGTATCGTCTGCATATCTTATGTTATTCATATTTTTTCCACCTATTTTGATACCATCCAAAGACTTCAGTTCTTGGAAAATACTTTCAGTGTATAGATTTAACAATATTGGAGACAATATACAACCTTGCCTCACCCCTCTTTCTATTTTTATCATTTCTGTACAACCATGATTTGTCATTACAGTTGCTGATTGTCCCCAATACATGTTAATTATTATATGAAGGTCTTTACTATTTATATTTGATCTTTTCAGTGTTTCAATGAGTTCCGTATGTTTAACCCGGTCGAAAGCTTTGGCGTAGTCAAGGAAGCATAGATATAAATTATAAAACTCGAAAAATAAAAGTCTTAAAAAAAAACTTTATTTAATTTAATTTAAGTACAAATTATTAATATTTGATTTGATTATTCTAAGTACAATAATTATTAACTAATTATGAAACTTTGTCCACCAGTAATTACACAAATTGAACGTATGTCAAAAGTTGGTAATTAAAAGATGACGCCATTTCATTTACATCGCTATTTATACAATTTGGGAAATAATAGAAAAGTATTTTAGCATCGTATGCAAAACGTGGATAGTTTGATGTCGTCAATGGACATCCTGTTGACTTGAGTAATTTATATTTTACATGTGTTACTATATTCCAGGTTCCGTAACTCCTCCCTCCTTAAGACGGAAGCCTAACCATGAAAGGGTTAGCTGCAGGTTGTAATGTAATCATTTCTGGGGCTGTTGGTAGCGGTTGATCCTTTTTATTTCTGTACCGTTTACTAAAAATAAAAATGGTTATTATGGTTATGATTATTACGACAATGATGATAATATTTATTCCAATATGTGAAAAATGTTGAATCTTCAATAAGTTGATTTCTTCTGTGTTTCGTATGCTGTCTAATTTGAGAGTGTCAAATGTCGTATCGTTAGATAGTTGTTCAATCTTCATCTCGTTGTAAATAATTTGTTCTAACTTGTAATTGTTTAATGTTGATGATATTTCTCCATAAGTAATTCCATTAATAATGATTTTACATTGACTGTAAGTGATGTATAATTTTCCAATAAAATTTGTTATGTTCTTTCCGCAGGTCGTGTTGATGTTAATTGCATTATCTGTGTAGGCTATGATGTGGTTATTTTCGATTTCTTCTATAAAGTTCTTTTCCATTGTGTGGTGTAATAAACATTTAGCTGGTTCGTTTTGGATTATTTTTACTTCACAGTTATTTACGTTGTTGTTTTGCAGTTGAATGCGTGAACATAATGAAAGGTTATCTATTCTTCTGCAGGGTTTCTCAATGAATGCATTTTGCTTGGGGTTGTAGAGGATATAATTTGTTTTCGGTAGGATTATAGTATTGTTGATAGGTAAGGGTCTTAGTCTGTACGTCACGAATGTTTCGTTGGTATGTATCTGAGGGATTTGTACCGTGAATATTATGTTCGTATCGTTAAAATATGCTTTTAACTCGAGTATTTCATAAATTTGTTCATCATTGAAGTTTCTAAACATTGAATGTACTTTATCGCGGATTAAATTGAGTTCCTTTTTTGTTAAAATATGTTTTGATAGTAATCCAAGTTTGGCTAATTGTATTGATTCTATAATGCTATCTACGTGATCATTTAGTAAGTTTATTTGCATTTGAAGAGAAAAGAATACTTGTGTAGTAAGTAATTGTTTTTCTACCTTTTCGTAATTTTTTAATGAAAGAGTGACTACTTGCAAGTGTTCTTGTTCAGCATTAATAAAGTTTGTGATATTGTCAAATCGTTCAATCATTTGGTTGTTAAGAGTATGTTGATTTTTCAATGAATCGTTAATGAGTAGTGTATTATCCTGAAGGTTTTTTATTTGTTCATTTATTTCTTTTGCATCGTCGTTATCCATATTTCCTGATATTGCTTTTATTATTAAACCTAATGCGTTGATAGCTCCTCTTTTATTTCTTTTATTGAATTTCAGTGAATCTACTTTGTCTCCTAATGAGTTTAATGTTTTAGTAATTATTCTGGGGTTATAAAAGTAAGTATTATTCGTTTCTAGTGTATTAAAAGTATGAACTATTTCTAAATAGGTATTTTCTAAACTAGTTACGTTGATTATATGAATAAGGTTAATATAGTGTTCTGTGATTAACGTTTTTCCTAAATTAAGTGCCAGTAATCCTCTAGTGTGGGTTAAGTCGTGGTATTCGACGTGCTGGCTGTAGGTGAGCGCGAATCTGAAACAGGGTATTTCCTTATTTTTATTTTGTTTTTATGATATTTACGATTTTTGATAGTTTTGAATGTTATATTATTGTTACTCTGGACTTTGGCTTTATCGAAAGCGGGTAATAATTTAGTATTTCTTTGTGTATTTTTGATGTAAACATCTTGGTTTGGTTCTAATACGGGTGGGTTGTTGCGGTTTTCATTTAAATTTTGTATTTTGTTAGATAGTTTTTTGTTATTTTGTTCTATAATATCCCTAATAATTTTATTTTCTGAAAGTCTATGCAAGTTATAGTTGTTGATTGCATTATTAGTTTCGTTTTTGATAATTTGGTTTTCACGTATACCGTTTATGATTTCGAAAGGTGTCAATTTAGTGCTTGTATGAATCGAATTATTATAGACTAGGGTAGCCATATCAATTAATTCGTCCACTGGTGCTTGTAATTTCTTTACTCGTAATATTCTTAAAGTTTCTAATATTGTTGAATGTAATCGTTCGACGGGGGAATTTCCTTGAGACGAACGGGCGCAAGTCTCATGGTTTTTGATATTATATAAATGTAAATATTCTCTGAATTGGTAGTTATTGAATTCCGTACCTTGATCGTGATATATTTTTGTAGGTAGCCCATGTCGTGATAAGTATTGTCGTAAGCCCTTAAGTATATCTAAGCCGTTCCTTGAATTCATAGGTATTATTTCGGCGTATTTTGAGAATTTATCTAATATAGTTAAGAAATTTGATTTTTCTATTAAGAGTACGTCTATGTGAAGTATCTCAAAAGGTCTGGTAGTTTGTTCTGTTTGTGTTTGTTTAATGTTTAATGGGTGTCGTTCATATTTGCCTTGATTACAAATATCACATGAGTTTATGAATGAAGTTATTTTTGGTTTCATATTATCAAAATAATATTTTCTTTTTAAGTGTTGCCACGTCTCTTCTATACCTCTATGTATGGTCAGTTCGTGATACTGTTTCATTAAATTTGATTGTTCGTCTGTATTTTCTATGTCTTCTAATACTTTTGTACATCGTATAATTTTATAGTTTTGGAAGTATTGTTCATGTACGTCTGATAATGTTTTGAATGTTTTTTCGTCGTTAGTGAGCACTGCATTAAGTTTGTTAGGGGAAAAATACTCTTTAATTATTTTTATTAAGTCGTTTTCGCTAAATGTTACTAGTTCAAATATTTGTCTTTTCTTAGTTTTAAATAGTGTTAAATTTTCGTATTTTTTTCCTATTGTTCGTTCTAAGATTATTTGGTTATGAAATTCGTTTAAAGGTCTTTCGGCTATTCTAATGCCGTCGGAAAGATTTTCATCAGCTGAGTGTTGTGTGTGTATTTCTACTTGTTGTGATTCGTTGTTGTTTAATTGTACTCTAGAGAGTGCATCGGCGTTTGCGTTTTGTTTTCCTGGTTTATAGTCTATATTGAAATTATAATCTGCTAGTTTTATTCTCCATCGCAAAAGGCGGGAGTTACAGTCCTTTAGTGAGAATATCCATTTTAGGGGCTTGTGGTCCGTAAGGATATTGAACTTTTGCCCGAAAAGATAGGGCCTAAATTGTTGGCAAGCCCAAACAATAGCGAGGAGTTCTTTTTCGATGGTTGAATAGTTACACTCTGCTTTGTTTAATGTTCGTGAGGCGTAACATATCGGTTTATCTTGCCCAATAGGTCCTTGTGATAGCACGGCGCCTATCGCAAAGTTACTGGCATCGGTTGTTAGGACGAATGGTTTGGTAAAATCTGGATATTGCAGTATAGGGTCATTGGTTAGCAATTGTTTACAATACTCAAAACAATCTACATATCGAGGTTCTTTGATGTTTATTACTGAATCCTTTTTCAATTTTTCAGTCATTGGTTTGGTTATTTTGGCGAAGTTATTAATAAATTTTCGGTAGTAACCTATTAGTCCCAAAAATGATTTTATTTCGGTTACTGTTTTCGGAATTGGAAAATTTTTGATGGCTTCGATTTTCCTAGGGTTGGGTTTGATACCGTCTGTTGTAACTATATGCCCTAGAAATTCGATTTCTTTTCTTAAAAACTCGCACTTGTCTAATTGTGTTTTAAAGTTAGATGATCTAAGTTTTTCAAATACTAACTTGAGTGTTTGAATGTGTTCCTGAAGTGATGAAGAGTAGATTATAATATCGTCCATGTATACGAGAACGTTTTTCCCTATGTGTTCGCGAAGCATATTATCCATTACGCGTTGGAACGTTGCAGGAGCGTTCTTGAGACCAAAAGTCATTCTAGTGAACTCATAGTGTCCGTGGTCCACTGAGAAGGCTGTCTTAGGTATATCTTTGGGATCCATTTCAATTTGGTGGAACCCAGAAGCGAGATCGAGAGTGGTAAAGTATTGGCATTTACCGAGTTTATCCAATATGTCTGAGATATTAGGTAGAGGGTATTTGTCATCTACTGTTTTCTCATTTAATTTTCTATAGTCGATTACTAGTCTCCACTTCTTTTTGCCAGAGGCATCGGCCTTTTTGCTGACGATCCATATTGGTGAAGACCAGGGAGAATTGGATGGTCTAATAATGTTTTTCTCCAACATTTCATCTATTTGTCGCGTGACCTCTTCTTTATGTATATGGGGGTATCTATATGATTTAGCGTATATCGGTACGTCGTCAGTTGTTTTAATGGAATGTTTTAAGTCGGAGGTAAATGTCATATTTTGATCGGGTGTGTAGAATATATCTCTATATTCAGCACATAAAGTTAGTAATGCTTGTTTTTCTTCTACGTTCAAGTGGCTTGTACGTAGATGTTGTACTGCAAAATCATAGTCGTAATTTGAGTAGTCGCGTTGTATATTATTTAACTGCTTAGTTTGGTTGATTACTTCCGCTCTTATTTGTTTTGGTATTATTACTTTTTGTTGAATGCACGAGTCATTTTGAATGAGTGCATTTGTAATATGATCTTTTGTTTTATAAATTCCTGATAAGATATTAACATGATTATTTAATTTTATATCTGGTATAAAAATGTCGCCATTTTTTACATTAGTTGTAATTTTTATTAATTTTGTTTTGTTAGGTTCTATGTTATGAATTTGCGTTTCATTTAATTTTTTAAAATGTAATTTATTTTTTATTCCGTTAAGTTGAATAATTTGATTTGTATAATCGATTTGGGCGTTAAGATCTTGTAACGTTTTTGTACCGATTAGTCCATCAAAGAAATGATGAAATTTGAATATTAAGAAATAAATTGGTTGTGTGTTATTAAAATTTTCTAAATGATCTATTTTTACTTTTTGCGTTATGTTATAAGTTTTTAAGGCGGTTTTTAGTTTAACATTGGTTGGGTAGAATTTTGAAAAGTTGGGTAAATATTTTGGATCTAAGAAGTTTTCATCGGCTCCTGTATCTATTAGTAATTTTAATTTGTTAATTTTTATGTAAGGTAATGTATTATTAGTTTTTGAAAAATTTAATTCGACAAATCCGGAGGATCGTAGGTCGAGGCTGTTTCCGAAAAATTTTCGTCCTGTTCTAAGTGTAATTCATTATAAGTTTCGTCTTCGTAATTCTCTTCATATTCGTATTCGTTATAGTTATCGTGATTGTCTACATTGTTTGTTTCTTGATTATTTAGCTGTCTATGTATTACTTGTCTTGTATTTCCTGAACTTATGTCCATAGGTGTGGGTCGATTTTGATTATTGTTATTCGATTGTTGGGGTGGTCTATTAAATATTGGTTGATTCGAAGTTTGGGGTCGGTATTGTTGTTGTGCATATACCGGTGGTCTATTATAATTATTTTGAGGTCTGAATAAGGGATTGTTCATGGGAGAATTTTGTCTAAATTGTTGTGGGTTATTTTGATTGTTATAATTAAACCGAGGTGGTTGTAATAATGGTCTATTGTTGTTGATAGGTTTTCTTGGGGGTTGGTAATTCGTACTACATTGTATTGGTTGTTGTTTGTGAGAAAGTCGCGATCTATCGTTACTTGATTGTTGCATACTGATTTCGTTAAGGCAGATGTCATATGCGTCTTTAATTGTTGTAGGGCGATTGGCTCTAACAATGTAACCAAGTTTTGGGTCAAGTCCTGCTATGAATGATTTTAGTGCGATCATTATGTAAATTTCTGTTTGTCCGTTAATAAATTCTGTAGTTTTTGAAGAATCTATTGAATTTAGCAAAGCGGTTTGTAAATCAGATATTTCTGAATAATATAATTCTAATGATTTATTATTTTGAGATATCGTGTTTAATTTGTGTAGAATAGTTTCTACGGTTCGTCTATCTGAAAATTGAGTTTTCAAGTGCTCTGAAATTAGATTCCATGCACTAGGGTCTCCAACTGAAATTAGTATTTCGTTAGCTTTTCCTACAATTTTATTTCTAACCATATCCGTAACCATTTCTATGGTAGCGGCATTTTCTCCTGCAGTGGTAATAATTCTATTTGCATTTCTTAAAAATCTATTTAATGTACCTGGAGTACCATCAAAATTATTTAGATTTTTTATTAAATCAATTACGGTAATGGTAGTCATTTTGTTTGGTTGATTTATTTGTTTTAAAGTTTCCTTAAAATTACTTTCAATGTTTTCGTCTTCAATTGTAATAACTTTTATTTGGTTTATTATTTCGTCTAAAACTGATTTTTTTAATGGGAAATTTTTATATAAATTATTTTCGTCCTCAGAAGCTTGATCAGAGTCTGAGGATTCTGGTTCCGAATAGTCCCTGCTTGAAGTCGGTTGGTGTACGTCAGGGGAGTATGGAACTCGTTTACTTTTGTTAAATAATTTGGGAATTTTAGGCATTAAGGAAAGCAAATACAATAATCAAAAAGTTACTTACAGTTGAATTATGATCGCCTTCCACATTATGTTTTAACAATTAGGTTTCCAATAATTAACTTGTATTTAGTTGCGATGATAAATACTTTAAGTCACCAGTGATTTGATGATGTTAATTGTTGGACCACAATGTTGCTTCCAATTTCCAGATTCCAGTGAAGTTTTATAATAAATTTGTTTGTTTAGTAGGTTCGTATCCTGAAGTATTGAAATACACTCGAAAATTCCGCACTTGGGTTACTACACCAGTTATTTCGCGAATTTTCGATGGATAATAGTACCGTAAAAATGGGCACTATCCTAGCGGCTGCGCCAATTATAAAACTCGAAAAATAAAAGTCTTAAAAAAAAACTTTATTTAATTTAATTTAAGTACAAATTATTAATATTTGATTTGATTATTCTAAGTACAATAATTATTAACTAATTATGAAACTTTGTCCACCAGTAATTACACAAATTGAACGTATGTCAAAAGTTGGTAATTAAAAGATGACGCCATTTCATTTACATCGCTATTTATACAATTTGGGAAATAATAGAAAAGTATTTTAGCATCGTATGCAAAACGTGGATAGTTTGATGTCGTCAATGGACATCCTGTTGACTTGAGTAATTTATATTTTACATGTGTTACTATATTCCAGGTTCCGTAACTTATATATCTTTCTGTACCTCCATTCCTCGTTCTATTAGTCTTCCCAGTGTGAATAAGGCATTTCGAGTTCCAACTCCCTTTTTGAATCCCATTTGTTCTGCACCGATACCAGCTTCAAGTCTTATTTTTACTCTTTCTGCTATAATTTTTCTGAATATTTTCATGCTATGGTTTATAAGACTTATAGTTCTATATTTTTCATACTCTATAGCTCTGTTCACTTTGGGTATTGAAATAAAAGTTGATTTTAGGAAATCGTCAGGGATGCAACCTGTTTCGTAAATAAGGTTGAAAAACTAAGTGTAAGTTTTTAGAATTTCTTCATTATATACTTGGAACATTTCCGCTGTTATTTTGTCTGGGCCTGGAGCTATATTCTTTTTCATAGAATTTATGGCAAACTTCACACCTTCTTTCAGGATCTTAAAGCTTTCTTCTTTTACTTCTAACTTCGGTTTTTGACCTCTATTTATGTCTTCGTAAAGATTTTCAACATATGTTTTCCATCGGTTTACTATATCCTTGGTGTCTGATAAAATATTTCCGTCTTCATCTTTTATAATTCCTTCTGATGATTGCTTTTTCTTACCACATAACATATTAATGGCTGTATACTGTCCTTTAGGGTCGTAGTTGATAAACTCACTTATTTCGTCACATATGTTATTAGTCCATCGTTCTTTTTCTATTTTACATTACCTTTTTATATTTTTGTTAATTCCTGCGTACTCTTGGACGTTGACATTTTTTGTGAGTCTTCTTTTTTCCATTAAGTCTAGGATTTCTTCAGTTAACCAAGTATTTTTCTTATGTTTAATGGATCTATTTTCACTTTCCACCGCAGCCCTTTTTGCTGTTATAAATGCGTTTTTAATTAAGTTCAATTTTTGTTCTATGTTGAGATTTTCATTTCGATGTATTGTAAACGTATTACTCAAGGATTCTTCAAATTTCTTTCTTTCTGTTTGATTTAAAATTATCTTTATATCATGGCTAGTTTTATTTATGTGGGTTAACTTTTTTAAAGAGATTTTTACTTTGGCTATTACCGGGCTATGATCGCTTCCACAGTCAGCTGTTGGATATGCTCTTGAATCTTTTATAGTATTTCTGTAGCGTTGGTTTACTGTAATGTAATCAGTTTGGTTTTTATAATTGTTATCTGGGCTTGTCCATGTAAACCGTTTATGTGGTGGATGGGAGAACCAAGTGTTTGTTATTATGAGATCCTTTTCTTGACACCAACTTAATCATTTGTTACCTCGTTCATTTCTTAGGCCAAGTCCATAGGGACTGACAATTTTTCCTTCTCGTCCTTCTCCAACTTTTGCGTTCAAATCTCCCATGATAATAACCATTTTCTGAGATTTTACTTGATTATATGCCATCTCCAGTTGTTCATAAAACATCAGCATTTTCATCTAAAGCTCCTGCTGTAGGTGCATATACCATGATTATAACCAAGTAATGAGGCTTACATGAAAGTCTTATCCTAGTTATTCTGTCCGAAATGTTCCAAGATCCTCTTAATTTTTTGTAGATATTTTTCTTTAAAATAAATCCAACCCCGTAATCATGCGTTTCTCCTCCCGAGTATAAAACCCAATAATCATCTGTAGGAAATTTACCAACACCAGTTAATCTTGTTTCGCACACACCAAGGATATCAACATTCAACCGTTTCATTTCTTGTGTAATATTTGTTAGCATTCCACTTTGATACATTGTTTTTACGTTCCAAGTTCGAATTTGAAGATTTGTATCGTATTTAATTTTTGTTTGACTTTTTGTATTTTTAATTTTTTGAAGAGAATGGTTTTCCTGAGCAGTATTCGATGGTGGTTTGCTATTGCCATCCATCGGAAGTTCCATAGTATTTTCATTTCCTTTAAGTTGCCTTTCCATCTTAAATTTGTTTGTTGGGTATTTAAATTGCGCTATTACTTTTTTTTGATTTGCATATTGCACTTTTTTGCTTCGATATCACTAAACGATTGCGTGCGTGGTCGAAAGAAGTCTACTTTGGCAGTGCTTGCATTCAGAATATCTTCAATTTTTTTGTAATTTCACTTTTGGCCTAGTTTTTACAACAGTTGACGTATTACTTTCTTCTGCTTCGGTATCATCATTACTACTTTGGCGTGTTTTCTTGGCTGTATTAGAATTTACTTGCATATCCTGGCTAACCGCTGATTTGCACTCCACATCACTCATTAGTGTTTCCACTAGTTTCACATCGTATGCTTTGTTATCATATATTAATTTATCGTATCTGATAGAAGCTTCCTTCCCTTGTGTTCTCAGTGTTAGCATTGCAGGTACCAGTTGTTTTCTCGCTTCTCTTACGTGCTCCGGTAGATCATCAGTGATGTAGATATTTGTGTATTGCAGCTTGTTTTTATTTTGCATAATCATAATTTTCTTCCGGAATGAAATCATTCCTACGAGTATTGGTCGAGTATTGTTATTCTTCCTTCCAATACGGCGTATAAAATCAATCTCATCAACACTTATATTTAGTAATAACACATCTTTGATGAGTTTTATTGCATTTATTTCCAGGTCGTAGTAATTAGTTTTATCCTCAATCATACCATGTATAATAAAATTCCTTTTCTTTATTTCTCAATTATTTTTATTTTTGTATCCTGATCCGCGAAGTATTGTTTGTAGTTTATAATATCGTTACCCAAAAAATCGATTCTGTTACTCAGATTATCGTTTATACTTTTCATTTCATTTTGAAGTTCTTTGATCGCATCCAAATATTTCATTGTTCATTTTAACTTATTTTAATGTAAGTAGTTTTCTTTGTATTCCATTTTATACCTGTGTTATAAATGTTGTATGCAAAAACTTTTACACTTTGTTTTTTATTATTGATCTTATTAACACTTAAACATTAACAATTTAAAAAAAGCGAAACCTTCAACAAATCACTCATATCTAGAGCACGGTAGTGCGTAAGGCCGAGATTTAAGGGAGACATTCGGACTTTTCACTACAGTGCTATTACTACACCTTAATTTAGCGTCGTTTTTTAGGTGCTGTATCTTTTAAACGAAAAGAGCTACAGTGTTGATATTTCGAATATTGATACTTTACGAAATTATAAGAAACAGTTTTTTCAATCAACGTTAACAAATTAACCGTTAAAAAGTTATTTCACTTCAAAAACGCAAAATTCGCGGGAATGCCTACAATTCTTGGTAACTAATAGATCAATATTCTACGATACTTCCAGATATGCTGTAAAGTTGATATTTGGCATGTAGATAGCTGTAGTACCCAAACCGACGGAAAAATTGCGAAAACTGGAAATTTGTATCGGAAAAGCGGAAAATTTAACATTTTTTTGTTTTAATTAACTTAAGACTGTGTCATCAGCAAACTACCATGTAGAAAACGACAGTATCATATATACCTATTAATTTTTATATCATATAGAAATAGACATAGCAATTTGAATACAGCAGTGTGCGTTTATTTTAAAAGTTAAGCACAGATGAATATAATTAGTTTTTGGATGGGTGACCCAACACTGTGTAAATTTATTTTATTTTATACGTTTTTTATTGTAATTTTGTAAACATTAATTTATATTCTCATTTTATTTTTTTTAACTTTTTTATTATATTTTGCATTGATTTGCATTGCAAAAATTTTTTAAAGCCCTTATAACCAAGCCCTTATGCTAGAATGATGCGGTTTTTTGTATTCGACGTGAAATTGCTTCAAACTGACGAGAAAAATCAGTAAACTTCAATTTTTTCAGTGCAACCCCTCGGAAAATTGGAAAAACATCCTCCAAAATTACGTTTTTCTGTTCTATAAATGCTATAAAGATTGAATTTTCACTAATCGACCCGAAATAACGTCAACATTAACAGAATATTTTGAAAAATTCCATTACCTACATTGCAACCACACCGAAAATGGGAAAAACATCCCTAAAACTGACCTTTTTACTTCTATTCATGATAGAAAGATCGGTTTTTTTTCATCACAACCCTTCGAACTTGGTAAAAACACCCCCAAAACCAACCTTTTTGTTCTATACATGCAACAAGATGTAGTTTTTTGCAATCGACGCTTAATAGCTACAAATTAGGAAGTTATTTCGAAAAACTTAATATTTTTTATTGCAAACTCCCGAAAAATCGAAAAAACACCCCCCAAAATTACGTTTTTCGGTTCTATACATGATGAAATGATGGAATTTTCACCAATCGACCCAAAATAAAGTCAAGTTATCAGAACACTTTGAAAAATTTCTTTACCTATAACGCAAACCTCCGAAAATGGGAAAAACACCCCTTAAACTGCCTTAAGGCATTTTGATCAGACTAAAAATATGACCGCTAGAGAGTGATTTATGTATTCTGAGGAAATTCGCTAAGTTGACGCAGCTCCTGCGCAACGAATTTTTTTTTGTGACGTGGAGCCAACGGATCAAGTCATTTCTTTAAAGACTGTTACGTTGATAATCAATTATCTGTAATAAACGATTAGTTTAGAAGTCATAATCGAAAAAAATCAAGTAACATCTTATATATTCTAAATTTTATATAGTTATTTTAATAAAAAATATATCACTCTTATTTCACATTAATTGTGGCGTTTTAATAAAAGGCCTATGATCGATGAATATTATTATCAATAATCCAATGTATAAAATTTATGCTTTCTTTTCAGTTTTCTTTGGCAATAACACTGCTTGAATATTTGGTAATATACCACCTTGAGCAATTGTTACAACAGATAACAATTTAATTAATTCTTCATCATTACGAGTTGCTAATTGAAAATAAACTTGTTTACTTAAAAAAGTTACATTGTAACAATACAATAAAACAATCAATGTTTTCTATTTGGAGTATTATTCATACTGATATATCAAAGTTCAAAGTTCAAAATGAATTTATTAAATCTTCCGTTTACCGTTAATTATTACAAAACATCTTAAAATTATAGTACCTAGCCTAGACTTTACCTATACAATCATATTATGAATAAAATACATCGATTTATAGTAGAATTTAATATACATCGTTTAAATTTAATGGAAAAAACTTATATAAAAACCATTGAAATCATAACTTAACCTAATTTGGGTGGATAAGCCACTCCTAAGAACTAAACCTTAAATAAATAAATAAGTAAATAAATAAATAAATAAATAAGTATGTACAAATTAGATTACAACAGAATTAGTTGCAATCGACATCGTGTGGCATGCGGTATCTGTTTCTAAAGAGCAACGTATTTGGGTCAAAACGGCCCAGTTCGTTGATCTCCGGGAACGGGTTTGTGCGGGATGATTTGAAGAAAGATTTAGCGGTTGTTTGGATAAATGTTCGGATAGTAGGGTGCCCAGTTTCTTGGTGGAGGGATTCAGCCGGATATCGCAGGGGGGCTTTCGAAATCGTCCGAAGACAACGATTTTGAAATTTTTGCATTTTCGCGAGTTGCGATGGTGCAACGTTTGACCAAATTGGGGCAGCGTATGTGAGTACGGGCCGAATACATGACTTGTAAAGTCGATGTTTCAATCGTTCGTCCAATCTACTCCTAATGTTGAGAAGTGGGTACAACCCCGCAAAGGATGCGTTTCCAAGGGCGAGACGTTTTTTAACGTTCTTCGTCCAATTCAACTGTCTTTGAAGAGTTACTCCCAGATACTCAACACTTTGAGTCTGTTGGATTGCCGTGTTAAACATTTTCAGTTCAAGTGGGTAAGAAGAAAATTTAGTCTTCTTTGTGAACAAGACGGACTGAGTCTTCGTAGGATTAATTTTGATTTTCCATTTCTTGAAATAGCTTTCAAGCGTGGATAAGTGTGACTGGAGGGAGCTCGAAATAAGTTTCGGCTGCCAGGAAGTGCAGTAGATTGCTGTATCGTCAGCAAAGAGGGCCGTTTCGGTAGCTCGATCTTTCGGGATATCATTTATGTAATATAAAAAGAGGCGGGGTCCTAGCAAGGAGCCTTGAGGTACACCAGCCTTTACTCGGTATTGGTTCGATGTACTTTGTTGGAGATGAATTCGGGAATTTCGGTTAGATAGGTAGGAAATCAGGAATTTCAGAATGTAGGTAGGTATGTTGAATTTGGAAAATTTGTGGATAAGTCTATCGTGCCAAACCGTATCAAAAGCTTTTTCGATGTCCAAAAGGACCATGCCTGTGGATTTATTCCAGTTAAATCCAGAAGAAATATGATCAGTGAGTCGGTGAAGCTGAGTCACTGTTGAGTGTTTTGATCTGAAACCAAACTGTTGGGGAATCAATTGTCCGTGGATATCTTCATGCGACTGCAGCCGGTTCAAAACTACTTTCTCCATGACCTTGCTGAGAGAGATGATATATCAAATAAGCTTGTGAAGACTTAAATACCTATTTTTATTTAAATACTAAACGTCTATCTAATCAAAAAGGAGGCGGTAACCATGTCAACAAATCAGATCGATATATGCTTCATATGTTATTTTAATTACAATTAAAATTGTTAAATTTTCCGTTTGTAAGAAAGGTAAGTTTTCGAGAAAATCTTAATAAAATAGTTGCTTCTTAATAAGTGATGATATGGGATAAAGTACCGAGCTATTTACAAAGTAAATAGATCCAGACTTCATATAATAGTTGCTCCTTAAAATGTGATGATATACGAGAAAGGACCGAGCTATTAACAAAGTAAATAGCTCTAGACTTCAAATAATAGTAGTTCATTAAAAAGTGATGATATCCCATAAAGTTTCGAGCTATTTACAAGGTAAACAGCTCGGTAAACAATTTACTAAAAAAATAAATGAGGGGTAAATTAATTAAGTGTAAGAAAAAATTTGGTTGAAATTTATGTCGTAAGTTTTCCCTTAGTATGTTTTTAAAATTTTATAACGCGGCAAGTTTTAAAATATTTGAAATCATCAGAAAAATTAACTTGCCGCGTTATAAAATTTTAATAAAAACATACTGTACCGAATATTGTACAGAATCTCATATATGTTAGGTATACAAGTGTTACACATACAAGTGTTACACATTTAATTGTTTTATTAATAAAAACACAAAAATTGCAGGACAATTTTTAATGCGTGTTACCTCAGAACTCCGTCATTTATGAATCGATTTTGAATGTTTTGTTTTAAAGGGTTTGATTTCCCATTGTCCCCAATATTATACTACAACCATACTATATTGATGTTTAAGCCCTTCAAAAAGCGAGCAGAGCCAGTTGACGTAATATAACGCGAAGCGGTTTCCTTCGTATATGTGAATCTAAAAACAGTAAAGTATCGCGAAGCGAAAGGAACGCAAAGCATACGCGAAGCATACGCGAAGAGTAACAAAACGCTACGCGTTTTGTGCGAAGCCGAAGGTTTTGTGCGTATATTTAAGCCTTTCAAAAATGATTGATATCCGACCAAAAACATAAATGTAGAAAGTGCCGAGTTTTCAGGAAAATCCTTAATGTAATAGTTCCTTCTTAAAAAGTGATGATATGAGAGTAAGGACCGAGCTATTTACAAAGTAAATAGCTCTAGACTTCATATGATAGTTGCTTCTTAAAAAGTGATGATATGGAAGATAGGACCGAGCTATTTACAAAGTAAATAGCTGTAGACTTCAGATAATAGTTTCTCTTTGAAAAGTGATGATATTCCATTATAGAGCCGAGCTATTTACAAAGTAAATAGCTCGGTAAACTATTAACTAAAAAATAATAATGAGGGGTAAATTGATTAAATGTAAGAAAAAATTTGGTTGAAATTTATTTCATAAGTTTTCCCTTAGTATGTTTTTAAAACTTTATAACGCGGCAAGTTTCAAAATATTTGAAATCATCAGAAAAAATAACTTGCCGCGTTATATAAAATTTTAAAAACATACTAAGGGAAAACTTATGAAATAAATTTCAACCAAATTTTTTCTTACATTTAATCAATTTACCCCTCATTATTTTTTTTAGTTAATCGTTTACCAAGCTATTTACTTTGTAAATAGCTCGGCTCTTTAATAGGATACCATCGCTTTTCAAAGAGAAACTATTATCTGAAGTCTAGAGCTATTTACTTTGTAAATAGCTAGGTCCTTTCTTCCATATCATCACTTTTTAAGGAGCAACTATTTTATGAAGTCTAGAGCTATTTACTTTGTAAATAGCTCGGTCCTTACTCTCATATCATCACTTTTTAAGAAGGAACTATTACATTAAGGATTTTCCCGAAAACTCGGCCCTTTCTTACATTTATGTTTTTGGTCGGATTTATTATTCTTATTATATTTTAAACCTTCTTGTTAAATTTAAATTTTTTAAGTTCACTCCAATAAATTTAATTTACTGGAGTAAATACCCGACCGGGATTTGAACCAATGATCTTATTACTGACAAGTAAATGGTCTCAAGTTCAACGCCTTAACTAACTGCGCTACAACCTCGGTACATGAATGATTCTCAATTATACCATCTGTGATGAAAACGACACACCGCAAACAATCAAAAATGGGATAACACAAAAAATCACAGCATAAACACTTAATTAAAAAACATAATTAAAAAAAAATTTTTAGATATTACAATTTGTTTTTATACTAAAACTATCAAATCATCACTCTTTACTAAATAAGGAAACAGTGAAGAAAACAAATAAGAATAAATAAATTAGGAAATAACATAAAAAGTCACAGCATCCATTTTTGTATTTATAACCAATAAACTTTTTTTGTTTTTTAAAACCTCACAAATAAAAAAATTATTACAAACTCATAGTTAAACAATTATACGAACTTTATATTATTAAATTATATATTAACTTATTAAAAGATATTCATCATTTAATTATTCAGAATTCATTAACTATTCTTTTTTTACAAACAATTATGAGCTTTTACACCGCATATATATATATATATATATATATATATATATATATATATATATATATATATATATATGTATAAGCATATATATATATATATATATGTATATATATATATATGTATATATATATATATATATATATATATATGTGTGTGTATATATACACACTGTATATACACACACATATATATATATATATACGCAGTGTGTGTTGGACAGCGTTTCCTATAGAGAATCAATGATAAATATTATTTATTACTGCCTGGCCTTGTGGTACTGTATGAAGTCAGTCAGTACACATGTAAATAAAGTCAGTGAGTCATCTCATAGCTATACTGTATGCGTATGGTTGTTTGTCATTTAAGAGTGGGGATTTGTGATGTAGAATGGACATACTAAAGTGTACTCTCATCACATGTGTACTGACTGACTTTATACAGTACAACACGGCCAGGCAGTAATAAATAATATTTAACATTGATTCTCTATAGGAAAAGCTGTCCAACACACACAGTATATATATATATATATATATATATATATATATATATATATATATATTACAACGCGGCAAGCAATTTGTTTTCTTTTGATTCAAATATTTTAAATTAAAACATGCCGCAGCAGCATCGGCTGCAGCAGCTCATCTTTCTCTGCATACGAATACCTGATCCTCAACTCACATCATAAAAATGTAAAATAAAAATTAATAAAGGTTGAAAACTAATGATGTGGGTGGCCTCTGTTATAGACCGTCGTGTCTCAAAAACGGAGGTTAAACCCCATTATTATTATTATAATTTGACATCTGTAAGTTTACAGTTCTCTTTTGTTATTTATGTACACTCCCGTTCAATAAAATTGAACCAACCTGAAATGTTACTTTTCTTACATTTCATAAAAATCCTCACTTTTGTAACTCTCCGTATATTATTTAATTATAAACAAAGATAAGTAGTATATTTTTTAAATGCTAAAATAACGTTATCGTTTTAATGAAATATTATTGAATTTAACATTTAACCTTTAATAGAAACAATTATCACTTTAATACGACTTAATTGAATTAATATTCAATTATTAAGGGATATTGTTATTATTAACGTGATATAATTGAATCACATATAATTTTTAAAGATACAATTATCACTTTAACTTGATATTACGGAGTCAATATTCAATTATCAAAGATAAAAACTAATGTGAAATGAAAAACACGGTAGATCGGGTATTGTTTTAAAAGACACCGACAAATGTAACGGTGATCGGATATCGTTATTGTCGCTTGGTCTGTGAGGCACGTGATAAGTTCCCTAGTACCCTCTCAACACGAGTGTTATACTGTTTAAAATAGCAAAACTGTTCGGGACCCGTGAGATGATGGTGAAAATTCACCCTACGCCGTACACTTGGGGGTAACGACATCCAACAAGGGCTGTCCGCACCCAATGTTCGTAATTATAAAAAACAAACGTAGGTTTGCGCGAAGGTGATCAACGTTGACCTCGATGAACTGCTGCGACAACGATTCCCGATCTTCCGAGAGTATTTTTTAATGCGAGTTTAATGGTGATTGACGTTATTATTTTCTGTTTTAGATAAACCTCCAACTGAAAGAAAGGAGTGACCGGACCGAGAGAAAGAAGTGAACCAATATTTTAAAAACCAAAATGATAAATGAACGTACCTGTAGCGAGCGGTGACCGATATATGGGGATGCCAAAGAAATCCGGCCACACAGTGTAGATCCAGAGGTAAGTAATGCACAATTGTGACCTGCATATGGTTGTCGAAACTTGTAGTTGGTGGTTAAATGCCACGATGTTCGATTTGATAACTCGACCGGTCGGCGGTTAACTCCATTTGTTGAAAAAATAATTGTAACGGTCGTATTGGTCTTGTGTGAACATTTACAAAACGTGTAGTATTAGTTTAATAACAATCGAATGAAAACTTCATACTAATTCGCATATATTTATATATATATATATATATATATATATATATATATATATATACATATATATATATATATATATATATATATATATATAAATATATATATATATATATATATATATATATATATATATATATATATATATATATATATATATATATATATATATGGTTGTTTTATAATAATGGTGACAATGGAAAACCAAACCCTTTAAAACAAAAAATTCGAAATCGGTTCATAAATGACGGAGTTCTGAGGTAACACACATTAAAAATTGTCCTGCAATTTTTGTTTTTTTATTATTTAAACAATTAATTGAGTAACACTTGTATGTTTATTGTACAGAATCTCATATATGTTAGGTATTGACCAATAGTATAATAGAAATGTCATAGACCAATGAGCGGGCAGCATTCATATATCATGTAAAATCGATATAAATATGTGTATGTCATAACACTTAATAAATATACAAACACAAAATATAAAATATTTCTCTTAATATTAGAACAATCGAAAAATACGTAAGGGATAAAGTTGTAGGAAATTAAATGTGCTACAATTCATCACCGTATCATTTTTGCTCAAACTCTAATGTGTACAGAGATATTAAGGAATTTAGTCTTCAATCTTAAACTGTCAATATTTCTGTAAATATTAGTGTAACAGAAAAAATGATAAGAAACAAAATTGTAGTGAGACTTAGTATCTACAACTTTAATTCTCATAAATTTTCCTATTTTTCGAATATTATGGGAGATATGTAAAATTTTGTGTTTACCCCTTCCTATAAACCCCCTTTCCCCTTGTCCGATTTTACCCATTAACAAACTTGATCTTTCAAATACCAAAAGCACTTCAAATACCAAATTTCATTCCGATGAAAAGAAATCTGTGACCACTATCCTATTATTTAATAACAACTATTTATGTTTTCTACATGGTAGTTTACTGATTATATAGTCTTAAATATTTTATCCAGTCAGATAGTCACACAAATATCAACGTATCAATTATCAATTTTAGCTTTTCAAATAGCGAGCAGAGCCAGTTGACGTTATATAACGCGAAGTGGTCTCCTTTGTATATGTGAATCTAAAAAGAGTAAAGTAACGCGAAGCGTAAAGAAACGTAAAGCATACGCGAAGCGTAACAAATCGCGTAGAATTTTGTGCGAAACTTTCGGCTTCGTATATTTAAGCCTTTTAAAAAGGATTGATATCCGACCAAAAACATAAATGTAAGAAAAGGCCGAGTTTTCTGGAAAATCCTTAATGTAATAGTTCCTTCTTAAAAAGTGATGATATGAGAGTAAGGACCGAGCTATTTACAAAGTAAATAGCTCTAGACTTCATTTAACAGTTACTTCTTAAAAAGTGATGATATGGAAGAAAGGACCGGGCTATTTACAAAGTAAATAGCTCTACACATCATATAATAGTTGCTCTTTAAAAAGTTATGATATCCCATTAAAGAGCAAAGCTATTTACAAAGTAAATAGTTCTAGACTTCATATAATAGTTGGTCTTTAAAACTATTTAACATATTTTAAAGTTTTAAAGCAAGTTTTCACATATTTTAAAACTTGCCACGTTATAAAATTTTAAAAACATACTAAGGGAAAACTTACGAATTGAATTTCAAACAAATTTTTTCTTATATTTAATCAATTTACCCCTCATTAATTTTTTACCGAGCTATTAACTTTGTAAATAGGTCGTCTCTTTAATGGAATATCATTACTTTTTAAAGAGCTACTACTTTATGAAGTCTAGAGCTATTTGCTTTGTAACGGTCCTTTCTTCCATATCATTGATTTTTAAGAATCAACTATTATATGAAGTCTAGAGCTATTTACTTTGTAAATAGCTCGGTCCTTACTCTCATATCATCACTTTTTAAGAAGCAACTGTTATTATATGAAGTCTAGAGCTATTTACTTAGAAGGAACTATTACATTAAGGATTTTCCCGAAAACTCGGCCCTTTCTTACATTTATGTTTTTGGTCGGATAATAGATAGAATAGATAGATAGATAGATAGATAGAATAGATAGAATAGATAAATAGATTGATAGAATATCTATCTTTCTATCTATCTATTCTATATATAATATATATATATATATATATATATATATATATATATATTCTATATATCTATCTATCTATTCTATTTATCTATCTATCTATCTATTCTATCGATTCTATCTCTCTATCTATTCTATCATCTATCTATCTATTCTATGTATCTATCTTTTTTATGTATTCTATCTATTTTATCTATCTATTCTATCTATCTATATATCTATCTATCTATCTATTCTATCTATTTATCTATCTATCTATCTAATCTATCTATCTATCTATCTCTCTATCTATTCTATCGATCCATCTATCTATTCTATCTATCTAGAATCTATCTATCTAGAACCAGTTTCTTAAACATGATTTGATTGTAACGATACAACTTAATCATTTTTTTGTTTATTCAAGAAAAATTGTTTAGAGACATGTTTCGTGTGGATCGTATATATATATATATATATATATATATATATATATATATATATATATATATATATATATATATTATATATAGAATAGATAGATAGAAAGATAGATATTCTATCTATCTATTTATCTATTCTATCTATTCAATTTATCTATCTATTCAATTTATCCATCTATCTATTCTATCATCTATCTATGTATTCTATCTATCTATCTATACTATCTATTCTATCTATTCTATCTATTCTATCTATTCTATCTATTCTATCTATTCTATCTATCAATTCTATCTATCTATTCTATGTATCTATTCTATCTATCTATCTATCTATCTATCAATCTATCTATCTATCTATCTATCTATCAATCTATCTATTTATCTATCTATCTCTCTTTCTTACTATCTATTCTATCTATCTCTCTATCTATACTAGTTATCCATCTATCTATTCTATCTATCTAGAATCTATCTATCTAGAATCAGTTTTTTAAACATGATTTGATTGTAAGAATACAACTTAATCATTTTGTTGTTTATTCAAGAAAAATTGTTTGGAGACATGTTTCGTGTGGAAAATATAAATAAATAAATTTTGCAGTAAATAATTTGCATGAACCACTTTATTAATAAAATTATATTTTACTTTATTGTGACATATGTTTCGGATTTGACTCCATAATCAACATTAATCAGTTGATATGGAGTCAAATCCGAAACATATGTCGCTATAAAATAAAACAAAATATACTTTTATAATAAAGTGGTACACGAAAATTATTTAGTGCAAAAATTTATGTATATTTTCCACACAAAACATTTAACAATATGAAATACCACAAAAAAAGCTCGTTACGATGTGTAGAGACATGATTGTAATTAGAAAATTTCCTGAAAATTGAAAAAAATATATAATTATTATAAACCTAGACATCGATGAAACTCGTTCCTGTGTGTGTGTGTGAAGCCGCATTGAGAGTAATTGAGAACAGCATACAGTTTTTAAATTTGGTCCATTAGCAGCTCCTATAATTCTGTAAGATATTTAGATTAGACGTTAATAGATCATTAATGGTGATTAATTAAAATTATTGTAACATTTGACTAATTTTCAAAACCGTTATGTTTTAAATTATAAACATTACCTTCTTTTTTTCACAATCGTCTTTAAAGTAAACTGCATTTTTAGTGTAGTGTGCTGTCATAGCCTGGATACCATCATAAACAATTTTTATAAATTTTTCAGTCGGCTCTGAGCTTATATTCATTTTCTCAGAAAACCGTCATTGCGCTATGAACTTCTCTTGAATATAGCAATAAATATTAAAATTAGTGATATAAAATATAAAAATTTATCTACTTTTTGAACAATAGAAGGAACTGCTTCCGACTTGGTAAATTTGTAATATAGAAACGTTGAATATCATTAGAATGAAAATGCAGATCGCAAATGTACTGTTTCTCATTTAAATTTGTTGACAGATTAATGACCCATTGCTGACGTTTTCTTGGGCTCTATTTAATATAAAGTCATACAATTTAATTAAGAAAATATTTTGGAATATTGATACTCACATTTGGTAAAAATCCTGTTTTTTTAAAACCCAATTGATCCCGTTGCTTATTGTCACAAGCACCAGCACTTTTACAATTGTCTACTGCATATACTCTTCCCATTTTAAATGTTTTTTATTTAATAAAATTTTTTAAACAAATTGCATACTTCAAAATAATTACTTCGAAATAAAACTGGTTTCGTACTTCACTTCTATTTATTATACTATATTCACTTCAGTACGTACATAGACACTATGAGTACGTATCAACAAACTAGCGACCCTAGCGGCATAAAGTAAATATAATTTCTACCATTTCGTTGCCATATTTTGTCAATTTTCCCGTTTGAGTTCGATCTCCTTATGTAGTCTCTATGACATAGACTATAAAACGTTCGTAACACATTTGTAAAAATATTTTAAAAGGTTTTCCGCAGATATTTTATTTTAATTTAGAATGGAAAATGAACCATTGATAATTCTGATACTGAATGTATCGGCCACCCGATATTTAGATGCGCTCTAACTATTTATTATGTGCTAACTCACTCCTCGGTAGGTGCGTGATTGACTCAATTCAAATAATAGCTAATAAGCACTCTCCTGTTACACGTTGAGATAGTATAAATGCTGCAAACCTTCTTGTGATTAGTTGTTTACCAACTAATTTGTTTGCATATTTGTGTGTGATTTTGAATATTATACATTTTACAAACTATATTTTAATTACTAAAGTGATCATTGTGATTTTAATATTTATGCTAACAATCAGCCCAGCAAACATACAAGTCAGAAAGACTTCAATAGAAGTTTTTTTTTGAAGAGTCTATTTTTTCTGATTTCGCAAGAAGTCAGAAATAGGTGCCTGTTAAGAGTCTATTTTTTCTGACTTCGTAAGAAGTCAGAAAAAGGAGCCCTTTAAGTAAGCATTTTTTCTGTCTTCGTAAAAAGTCAGAAATTGGAGCCCTTAAAGAGTCTATTTTTTCTGACTTAAGTAGTCTTTAAGTAGTCTTTTCCCAAGTTTTTTATGTTTTTACTCAATTTAGCGCACGCGAATTTTTGTTATAGTTTTTATTTCTGTATAACCTAGAATTTAACATTCTCATTAAGCTTTTATTTGGAGAACTTGTAAAGGTATTATTATAATTTAATTTAGTTATTTAGTGTTATCAAGTATTTAAAACCAGTTTAAGTGCGTTATTTTTAACGTGGATTTGTTTAAATTGGTTTTATCTGTAAGTATCTTAAAGGTTAAAGCATTAAAATGAATTTAAAAAATGAATATCATGATTTTCTATTTTTTGTTAAGATTTGAAACCAAGATGTTTGCCAAGATAATGATCATCCCATCTTCGAACCAATTCCCAAGAATATAAAAAAATTGAGTCAAAAGTTAGCTCAGTGGAAATGTGAGTTTAACATTACTCAAAATGCATCTAAATATTCTTCGGAATGTAGAGTCGATAGAAGACTAAAAAAATCTTCCAAAAGATTGCCGTACATTATTGAATTCTCCAAAAAATACCACTATTCGTACTGTTGCAACAGGAGAATGTTTTCATTATGGTCTGGAAAAAGGGTTAATTGACCAAGTGAGAGCTATTGATTTGGGCCCGTTTAAAAAACTATTCAAATCAACGTGCATATTGACAGTTTGCCAATTTCAAAGAGTTTGAAGAGTAAACTCTATCCAATACTAGTCGAAATTTACCCAAAAGTTGCTGTACTTTTTGCTGTTGGAATATATCATGGACTTAGCAAACCAAATGTGATTAATGATTATTAATATAAATTTAAATGTAAATGTAAATATAAATTAAATGAATAAATATTTATTAATTTTAATATAAATTAATTTTAATATTTTTTAGGAATCTTAAAATATTAATTTAGTCTAAAGATCTCTTAAAAAAGAGCTCTTGAAGAGGCCAGAATCAAGTGAACCATTTATTAATGGTCCAAAGTATGACTCCGAACAACTCAATAATTATATGTTGCAAAACTGATTGTTGGGGTCAGATTTCACAAAATTCAAAATTAAAATAAATAAATAAATCTATAAAATAGATGGATAGAGAGAGGGAGAAGTGAAACTATTAAAATAAAAGTAAACCTATAAAACTTAAAACTAATTAAAAAATCTAAAACTGATTTTAAAACCTAAGAGCTAAATTAAAATACAAAAGAATCCATAAAACTTAAAACTAATTTAAAATCAAAAATACTACAATTAAGTTGGGACCCCTTGTGCTTGAGTTGTTGATGCTAACACGCGAAATGCCTCATAAACGCTACCGCACAAACAGACCATTCCATGTTCAACTAAAATAAAATTATACGGAAGTTGATTGAGGAATAATACCGGGTCACATTATTCCACCAGAAGTTGTTGAGACGTGTAGGATGTTGTTGGAATCGGGACGAACGGACAAAAACAAATTATAAAAAAATTCATTATGTATCAGAATTCGAGCTAGCTTACTTCGTACTGTAACGCGTTATAAATTTTTTGGTTTTTTTGAAATTCAATACTACTAATAAGTAATCGACGATACTATTCTAGTTTGAACTCGATACAGTTACTGGATAACCAACGACATTAATCTTAATACGGATTCGAAAACGGTTAATAAATAAACCACGATATTAATTCAACACGAAGTCGCTACGGTTAATAATAATCGATGATATTAATTATTGCGAAGGCGTACAAATCGGAATCCAACGTTTTTCTGGAGTGTTACTGGACAGAACACGTCGCAAAAACACTCAACACGTCTCGGCTGTGCCGTCACTTACCTCATTCAACTCGGTGCGGAAGGTTTTTCTTGGCGTCATAATGCTGCAGCAACGCTTGTCACAGGTATGTCTTCTTGAAATCGTATGATTTTCTTTATCATAGTCCCCACCATAGCGTATCACTTCTCTCTGTCGGTCCGAATACTATCAGTTGGAGGTTTGCACGTGATAGATTTCCATATACCCTACGAACCGTGCGAAGGCCGAATCCGATCTACCGTCTCCAAAACCCGTAAACCAAACAATCAACGCCAACCACTTGACGATTTAGTCAGTTTAATAGCGTACAAAGTTGGAATGTTAAGTCTTATTACATTGGAGTGTATGTTGTCTCCTTTTTTTTATATAACGTTTCATTTAAAAAAAAAAAACAGTAACAATAAACTACAAACTGTCGATTAACAACGTTATTTTTATTGTAAAACGGTTAAATCGATAAGCAGTATTAAATTGTGCTGACGGTTAACGTTGTTTTTTATCCATTAAGTGTTCGTTAGAATTTACAACGTACATCGCCTAATTTAATTAAATTTACAAGGACTATTATTGTTTAGTTTATTTGGTAACACAATCCACGTTGATTTATTATATTTTTTTTATTGTATACAAATATTAATTATTTCACACTTACCTTTATATATATATATTGTACATATGAGTGCCGTACGGTTTGAATAAACTATTTTTAAACAAATTTCCTGTCAAACGTTATTATCTGTCTACATCGTATCATTTCAAAACCAAGATGGTTGAATATAGACGAGGCTGTCTAACATCACACCATTGAACATAGAGGCACGTCAGCACTGTATACCAGCCGTCTCTAGCGAGGTGACAAACCATACAACTACAGACGACCGATAGATGTCTATACGTACATCGCACGGGCCTTTGAATCAGTGTCTTCCACTATATACCATCACGAGTGTAGTACAAGTTGCCTATCTTCAGTTTACCTTTCGAGTTTGAAGGGAGTTGAGATAGTCTACATGCTACACAAGAACGCTTAAGATCTCTTAAAAAAAAGCTCTTGAAGAGGACAGAATCAGGAACTCTTAAGATATCTTCAAAAGAAGCTCTAGAAAAGGTCAGAATCAAGAGCTCATAAGATCTCTTTTTTTCGAAGTCAGAAAAAAAATTTCATAAAGACTTATTAATGAAGTCTTTAGTAGTTCTTGAGGTGGCGCATTGGACATCCTCAAGAAGTCCTGAAGACCCCATTTGACGAAAAATTTAAGACGTCCAAATCTTAAATAAGAGCTCTTAAAGAACTTTTAAAGACGTCATATTGTTTACTGGGATGGTAATTCTGTCTTTTATTCTGTATTTATCTGTTTAGCCGATTTAGTTAATTCCAGGATAAAGGTTACCCTTGATTGACTACGTGGTATCATTGGATTAAACCAAGGTTAGATCATAATTTATAATTTTGAAACCAAAATTTTATGCAGTCCACACCATTGTGTTACTGAAAGCGGCTACATAATTTGATCCGTTACTCGCACGGATGGAAAATTTAGTATTTTCATGCCGAATATTTCACCTTTATTGATTTATTATTAATCAAATTCATTACTTGCATCCCATTTTATTTCTCAATTACATATTTGCTCCCTTATTTCTCACTTAACAAAGTTTGAAAATTAAAATTTGTTGAAAAACTATAAAATTAGACCCATAGTATTTGGCTCATAATATTATAAAAGTTTGTATTGGTAATTGTTGTATTCTCTATTTAAATCAAAGAAAAAACAAAACAAAAAAATTCGTTACGCAGGAACTGCGTCAACTTAGCGAATTTCCTTAGATTACATAAATCACTCTCTAGCGGTCATAATTTTAGTGTGATCAAAATGAAATATAATATCTGATATGACTTTAGTATTTGCAAAAATTAACTTGATTAATAGCCAAAATAGAACGATATATAACGATAATAGTTTATAGTAACTAGGGAAACGACAATCAAAATTGACATTTCAAAATTAAAACACAATTTTAATAAAATAATTTTATAGTTATCTTATAGTAGTAGAGTTTCTGTGACAAAATCAACGCAAATTTTACCAACTCCAAAACAGCAGGAGGAGATTCTATGTTCGACTGTTAAGTAATGTAACAACTAACTGCCTTAAATGTTTGAATAACCACTATTTGCTGAGTTGTATTTCAATGATTAAACTGTTAACAATTCTGCGTATTCGAAATGTTAACAATTCTTTCCGTGGAACATATAATCACAAATTATGAGAAAACTATTGAGTTTATGAAAATCTTTTTCAAATAAAACTTGTTTATTTTAAAAAGAAGATTTTTTGTTAACAATTTTCGTCTATCTCTTACGGTTTCAAAGATGTATATATACCCCTCCCCCCGAGCAGTTTTGCCTAAATATTGTCCGATTTTGCCCATTAACGAACTAGACCTTACTTTTTTGTTCTAGAACACATTTCAGCTCGTTATTTCTTTTCGTTCTTGGGTTATCGTGTCCACAGACAGACATGCGGAAATGGCAAAATTTTAGGAACACGTTTACCAAACATGCCTACGATCAATTCTTTTAAGCATTACACTCGTGATCAAGCTAATATACCTTGTGTATTTACATATACTAAATTATACGTAAAAGGTTTGGGCAAGAATTATTTTTTGGATTAAATCTGTAAATTGTTACTTTTAGCTTTTTAATATAGTGACTTTTTGTGTTTTTTGAAGTCGGTTGAAGTTTTTTCATAAAGTTTTTACAATAAAATATATTTCATGTATTCGTGTCAAACAAACACAAAATATAAAATATCTCTCTTAATATTAGAATAATCGAAAAATTTATAACATGTAAAGTTTTAGAAAATCAAGTTTGCTACAAATCAACACCTGATAATTTTTCTCAAACTCTAATGTGAACAGAGATATTTAGAATTTTAACTTTCACTCTTTAACAGAAATGAGAAACAAAATTACAGTAAAACATAGTACCTACAACTTAACTCCTGATAAATTTATCGATTTTTCAAATATGAAGAGGATATACCTAATTTGGTGTTTCCCCCCTCTAAACCCCCTTTCCCCTTGTCCGATTTTACCCATTAACGAACTTGTCCTTTAGAATACCAAAAGCGTCTGAAATACCAAATTTCATTCCAATCGGTATATATATATTGTGACGGTAGTTTCACCACCTCGGAATCAACGAGGTAATGACTGGCCGACGAATTGTGGCACCAATTCGAAACAAAAAAAAAATGTTGGGTGCCAGGTTTTTAAAGAGTACCACCCTTGCTCTGGGTTGCAGGTCAGAAAGGTGGACACTCGTCTGATTATGAGTAAACAAAATTACGAAACAAAAATATAACTTATTTATTCACAACAAAAATTTAAATATTTAATAATATCAAAAAAAATTAAATAAAATACTCGAATGTAACAAACAAACAAAAATTACATATCGAACAGACAATAAATTTATTTAAATACAATAGCAGAACGTGTTTACGAAATTTGATACTAAAAAATTACAAAACAAAACAAAAAAATTACAAATAAAAATGAACTAATTAAAAAATAAAAAAAATGTTTCGAAATAATAATTTAAAAATATCTACTTTCGTGAACACGCTCACACGCAAAAATTTACCACCAAACCTCGCTCGAATCAACGCTTTACGGTGAATACGATAATCTAAAATCAAACAGGATTCAAATTAAAAAATAATAACAATAATGTTCTACAGTTCGACAAAAATAACAGTTTCACAGTTTCACAGTTTAAAACAAAATACAGTATCAACAATTCATCAATTACGCAACGATACGAATCGTACGGCTTTCGAAATAAGACTTTAACATTTTATAATATCCATTTGGTTTGCCGATTATGAACGTGGTGAATGTGGCTGATACTATTTTGTGTTTCACCACTCATTAATTCATCCAATATATGCTTTTAAATATGCTTTTTCAAGCCTGAATATTATCCAATTCACATAAACTTCCAAAATCCATCCAAAAACTCAACATAACGATGTATTATTTCATGTTCACTTTATTTGGATGAGCTAAAAACCACTTTTGTAAACAAAGTTTACATCGTTACAAATTAATTTATTAATTTACATTGTCCATCACAAACGAAACGAGTCCCAAACAATCATACACTCGAACTTAGGGATCACCACTTCAACAAGTTCAGAGTACGAGCCTGTGATTTAGTTTTAACTTTACAAATTCAGCAAACAGTTGACTAGCGGTAGTGAGTTTTCACAACTTCCATATAATTCATACGATCGGCTACGTACTCCATTTCAACCTCCATGTCGACGATCGATGATTGAGCGAGGTCGGTAATTATTTAATGCGTGCGGTTAACTGAACAAATAAAAAAAATAATAAATACAAAATAATTATAATTATGAATGTGAACAGCGACATCGGATTTCGAAGCCGTTTTCTTCGTTTCTGGCCCCGGTATCCTTCAGGTGGCACCAGCGACCAGTCGCGTCGAATTCACGTCAATAATCCAAAAGAATAAAAATAAATAAATAAAAGACATTGATCGAACGGTTGAACTCTTTTCAACCGTTACAATATATATCTCAGTCAATACAATATATACACCAGTCGGATTACCTTTGGGAGCATGGTCGTTTGAACCAGTATCCATGTTGTCAGGCATTTTCCTTATAAGGTATAAACACTTAACAGTTTCCAATGACACAGAACACCGCATTTTCACAAACCTCACTAGTCTCCAATAACACGGAACACCGTACTTTCACAAACAGTAATAACAAATAGTTGGTCTAATCTACGACACAGTAAGTTAGCTTGAGTTTACAATACGGATACAATACAAATAATAATAATAAATGCCACACCACGGTTATTCCATCAATGAACATAATTCATTATAATAATCCAAAAGGATTTACCAACAATCCAAACCGTATCTCGACCAAGTGACTACCACAGTAGAGTTCAGTTGATACTAATTCGCGATTACACGGTATGGTCTGCACTCGACTACTGATCTATCAGAACTGAATTCGTCTGTTTTTTTGAAACTCTATCCCTTCCTTGATATTCGTAAAAAATATTGAAAAGGATCATTCTACCACTACGTCATATTATGTACCATCTCAGATATAACACAAGGAGGTCTATTTACATTCTTACCGTGTAATCGCGGCTGAGTAATGACCGGATGTGGCCCATTCAACGAACCCTTACTTAGTGTAATAATCTTAAAAAAATGATTTTTTTATTGCACTTATAGACAAATTGTTTTATTCCGGACATCTATATCTGACTCATCCTTTATGTTGGACATTCAGTAATAAAAAAACTTTTTCTTAAAAAATAATTTCATTGTACTTATTAATGTAAGTGTTAAAGGAATTGTTCAAACAGTTTTATTCGTGATAAAAAAAACACATTTATACCTTTGACAAATTTGCCATTCCGAGATATATATATATACATATATATATATATATATATATATATATATATATATATATATAAATATATACATTTATATATACATATATATATATATAAATATATACATTTATATATATATATATATATATATATATATATATATATATATATATATATATATATATATCGATGAATTTATAATATCCACTCTCCTCCAATCGATGAATTGATTATATCAATTGGATCGATTTATTTTAAATTGAAACGTCACCAACCTGATGAGATTTCATCAGCTGCGTCCACTCAAGAGTCTTAATATTGTGAACAATTTTATTTTACAACAGCACCCTGTAATTAAAATTCCAGAATTTAATGGAGAAATCGAAAGTTAACCCGAGTTTTATAGTTTATTTAGTTCAGTAGTACATACAAATATTTCTTTGAATGATTTTCAAATAAGTCATTATTTAAAAACAGCTCGGAGAGGCGAAGCTTTATCGGTTATTTCAGGTTTTCACTTAAATTCAGAAAATTATAATTTAGCTTCTACCACTTTACCAACCCGCTACAATCAAAAACGCCGCATAGCTCCATGTGTTTAAAGAAAATCACTAATTTGGCACCGCTCCCTAATTCATCACTAGCCGGTTTGAAGTCGTCTCTTGACATTCATGAGATGTCAGTTAATGCAATTAAAGCGTTGGCTATCCCAGATAACTTTGATTATCTTCTGTTTTCATTAGTCTTTGATAATATTGACTCCTTTATAAAAAGGGCTTTTGAGACGAAACATGCTTCTGATACAATCCCTACTTATCAAAGGTTAATTGATTTTGTTACTAATACTGTTCGCACTTATGAGTTGGCTGGTGCTCCAAACAGACGAGATGATATGCTTCCAAAAAATAATAAGGTTCAGACATCCACATCTAAATCTTGCTTAATTAATACTGTTTCTGCTCCCAATCTAAAATGTAAAAATTCGTTACGTTGGAGCTGCGTCTACTTAGAGAATTTCCTTAGAATACATAAAGTAGCGGTCATAATTTTAGTGTGATCAAAATGAAATATAATATCTGATATGACTTTAGTATTTTCAAAAATTAAATTTATTAATATCTAAAATAGAACGGTATAAAGATTAGAGTTTATAGATTTACGATGGAAACGACAATCAAAATTTTTTAAATAAAATATATTTCATGTATTCGTGTCAAACAAACACAAAATATTTAATATCTCTCTTAATATTAGAATAATCGAAAAATGTATAAGGAGTAAAGTTGTAGAAAATCAAATTTGCTACAATTTATTAAATAATAATTTTTCTCAAATTCGAATGTGAACAGAGATATTTAGAATTTTAACTTTCAATCTTTAATTGTAAATATTTCAGTAAATATTGATGATAATAGTGTCATGTTTGGTTGCACCTGACAAACATGCTATTCCACAAGCTTCAATCGTATGCCGTGTGGATTATTTTCTCAGTGGTCCAATTTTCACAAGGGAGGTTGTTTAGGTAGCTGGCTCTTTTTCTACCCCTACCGGATTTACCCTCAACATTCCCCGTGAGTGTCACTGCTTCAATGCCCCTCTTACGGATAATGTGTCCCAAAAATTCCAGTTGCCATTTCTGAATACTTCGAACCAAATATTTATTTGAACCAATTTTCCTCCGTATTTTATCGTTGGTTACAAAGTCTGACCATTTTATTTTAAGAATTTTTCTCCAGCACCATACCTCACAACCTTCTAATGACTTTAATAAGTTTTTATTTATATTCCAACTTTCACAGCCGTAACTTAACACTGACCACACACATGATTTTAAAATTTTATCTTTTGTAGAGATTCGTATGTTCCTGTCCATTAATATTCTTTTTAATTTGTTAAAGGTAATTTTAGCCAATGTTATTGTTCTCTTGATTTTATTTGTTGATTTACTATCGCTTGTAACCAGTGCCCTGGTTACAACTAAATATTAGTGTAACAGAAAAATTATAAGAAACAAAATTATAGTAAAACTTAGTACCTACAACTTAACTCAATAAATTTTAAGATTTTTCAAACATAAAGGGAGATAGTCGAATTTTGTGTTTCCCCCTCCCTCTAAACCCCCTTTCCCCTCGTCCGATTTTACCCATTAACGAACTTGACCTTAAGAATACTAAAACCAACTCAAATAACAAATTTCATTCCAATCGGAATAAAACTGTGACCGCTAGAGAGTCCATAGACATTTAAAAAAAGTACATGTATGTATACATATATTTATATATATATGTATATATGTATATATGTATATATGTATATATGTATATATGTATATATATATATATATATATATATATATATATATATATATATATATTTTTTTTTTTTTTATATTTATTTTGTTTTATTTTTTATTGAGGAGGAAATCCTCATAAAGACCTTTGGGGTAGTGTCAGACTCCTACTGACTAAAACCTCCTCTCTTAACTACTCATTTTCCTGGGACCGCGTGAGCATTACTTCGGGAAAAGAGAACTCGTTTTCCATTCAGCCTGTTTCCGTTTCTTCCTTGCTTCGCTCTTGTACGACATTTCGCACAAGGGTGTCCACAATATTTCACGTATCCTGACTAATAAGCATGAATTCCACACAGTTTTGGCTAGTTAATGTGAGGCTTGCTGTATTGTGTGCTGCACCTATTAAAGATTTCCACTTTTCTCAGTGAAAGGACACGTGATCTTCAACCACCATGCATCTTCGGCATAAGTCACTGTCGTTGAGGTGGAAGCGTTTCCGATAGCTATTGAACCATCCGTGACAACTCGTCAATTGGCAGAGGTAGAAATTCATCTCCTCGTGCTTGCATCCTACCCATTTTGCAAGATCTGGTATCAATAACCGTGTCCATGGCCCGTTTTCGGTTTCCGTTGCAAAGTTTTGTTGCCATTCGGTAAGTATCTCCCAGTCAGCGTTGCTTTTTATCCCTTTGACAGTTTGGTACTATAGACACCTCTTTTTAATTTGAAAATCGATGGGTGGAATTCCGGCCAGTACCAATACAGCTTCCGTAGATACAGTACGAAAACTGCAGCATATCCTAAGTGCCATCCTTCGTTGCACCCCTGCTACGAGGCTCCTATATTTTTCCCATTTGGTAGCTTGACTCCATATGGGCGCATATATATATATATGTATATACATATATACAAATTTTAGCGATAGTGATTTTTAACATCTAATAGGTAGGATCGATGGACATTTGAAGAAATTTTTACGAAATTCCAACTTTGGTGCAAAAACAATAGCTTCATTTCCTTTGGAGGGAATTCGCTAAAATTGTAGCAGCACACATTTCATATTCCAGTGTGCCGAATTATCAAAGTTGTTAACATTCAAAGCAACCGTGATAATAGAGAGAAGTTATAGTTGTTAAGCAACAGATAAAAATGATAAATAAAATTATAATAATAATTTAATGAAAATGCGATACCGCTACACACTCAACTGCTGTTAAAAGAAAACTATGATTTTTTGCAAGCCATCAAACGTTGCTGTTTGGTACTGCATTCCTGGCACAAATGTATTTCGAAATCCTCTTGTCGCTTTTGTAAACCCGATCGTCATCGTACCATAGGGACATCCACATCAAAAGGAAATTAGTTTGTCGAGATCCCTCCATAATTTTGTAAATTCCGCTCCCATCGTAGGTTCATCGACCGACTTGCTCCCAACTGGTTTTAACCGTGTTCAAGCTACATCATGTTTGGTGCACGATAACTCCTTGTCGCTTTCTCAAGTGTTATTGGGCACAGTGAAATGCTACTAAGTGACAAGTTCGGTAGTTATCATGAGATTCGTGTGGTCAATGATCCCGGTTCTCATATTTCGGCTATAAATACTTCATGCGCGTGTTATTTAGGCTTGAAGATGGAACCTTCCAATTTATGCATTTCCGGCATTAATCATGTATCCCAAAGATCGTTAGGCTCGGTTATTTGTGAATTAAAATCTTGCCATTTAAACGATGGTGTCGTAGCCAGAGCCGACATTTTACCTGATATGTCATGTGACTTGCCGCTCACTCCACTTCTTAAGGAATTAGTACATCAATTTAATAAATCATTGTTAGCTGATGATATTTTCCACAAACCTCATATCTATTTTGTAATTGGAACATATTTAATTTCTCAAATACTTGTTTACTGAACCCACTCTATTTATCAAAGGTAACTCTTGCACTATCAATTGAATTTTTGGGTGGATTCTAATTGGTCCCACATCTACAGTCGAAGATAAACATCAAAGTATCTCTTTGTTTACTACAACGCAGGTCCTAATTTTGAATTAACAAAATTTTGGCAAATAGAAGAAATCCATTTTCCGGTTCCTTCTGAACCTCTTGAAAATTACGCGGAAAATTATTTAAAATCTACTGTGAATAGAACAGCTTCCCGCAGATATTTTATATCGCTCCCGTTTCATCCTAATGCTCCTTCTCTTTGTAATAACCGCAGTCGTACTTTGAATTCTTTTCGTAGCTTAGAACGTCGTCCTCAACGCAATCCTGATAAATTTCAAGATTATAATTCATTCATGATAGAATATTTAGCCCTTCAACATATGTCTGTAGTTTCGCATCCTTCTAATTACGTAAAACCTCATCATTGTGTGACGAAATCTGCTAGTTCCACTACAAAATTGAGAGTAATAATAATAATAATAATAATAATAATAATAATAATAATAATAATAATAATAATAATAATAATAATAATAATAATAATAATAATAATAATAATAATAATAATAATAATAATAATAATAATAATAATAATAATAATAATAATAATAATAATAATAATAATAATAATAATAATAATAATAATAATAATAATAATAATAATAATAATAATAATAATAATAATAATAATAATAATAATAATAATAATAATAATAATAATAATAATAATAATAATAATAATAATAATAATAATAATAATAATAATAATAATAATAATAATAATAATAATAATAATAATAATAATAATAATAATAATAATAATAATAATAATAATAATAATAATAATAATAATAATAATAATAATAATAATAATAATAATAATAATAATAATAATAATAATAATAATAATAATAATAATAATAATAATAATAATAATAATAATAATAATAATAATAATAATAATAATAATAATAATAATAATAATAATAATAATAATAATAATAATAATAATAATAATAATAATAATAATAATAATAATAATAATAATAATAATAATAATAATAATAATAATAATAATAATAATAATAATAATAATAATAATAATAATAATAATAATATTATAATAATAATATTAATAATAATAATAATAATAATAATAATAATAATAATAATAATAATAATAATAATAATAATAATAATAATAATAATAATAATAATAATAATAATAATAATAATAATAATAATAATAATAATAATAATAATAATAATAATATAATAATAATAATAATAATAATAATAATAATAATATAATAATAATAATAATAATAATAATAATAATAATAATAATAATAATAATAATAATAAATAATAATAATAATAATAATAATAATAATAATAAATAATAATAATAATAATAATAATAATAATAATAATAATAATAATAATAATAATAATAATAATAATAATAATAATAATAATAATAATAATAATAATAATAATAATAATAATAATAATAATAATAATAATAATAATAATAATAATAATAATAATAATAATAATAATAAATAATAATAATAATAATAATAATAATAATAA